>JAESUZ010000801.1:0-35579 GCA_017311185.1 Proteles cristata cristata
AATTGTTTTATTATCTAGGAATTCCTTTCTGTTACTAATAATTGTATTTTTTATACATGTTTGTGCTCTCAAGGTTGGGGCATATAACCGTTTACAAAATTGTTAGATCTTGTTGGATTGTCCCCTTTATTATAATATAGTGCCCTTCCTCCCGTTGGCAATGTGTAGCTGCTTGAAATCACTCTCTCTCCCTCCCTCTCTGCCCCACCATCCCCCTCAAAATAAATAAATAAACTTAGCAATTATATATATATATATATATATATATATATATATATATATATATATATATATATATATATATATAAAATGCGCACAGCATATACACGGATCTCGTTTTATTTTTTATCCATTCTGACACCTAGTCTTTTGATTTTTGTCCTTTTACATTAAGAGTAATTATTGATAGATATGTATTCAGTACCATTTTATTACTTGTTTTATCATTGTTTCTCGATATTTTCTCTATTACTTTCTAGGAGAGGGAAATGGTGACTACTTGATCCTTTGCTACTAGACAGCTCTCCTTATGATCCCGGCCTCTCCTGGGACACTCTGAGATAAGTAAATAACTCTCCCTCCTGTATGCCTCAGGCATTTCTGAAACTTTTGCTTCTAGGCTGTATACCTAAGGGCTATTTGTCATTTTATGTCTTTAAGGGTGGGGACATAGCTTCCTAAAATCCTCTGAACTCTCCCAGAGTTAAGTCAGCTGGTTTTTAAAATTCCAGGCTTTATGTTCTGCTGGTTGTGAGTGCTCATGAAATCGAGCCCCTCTCATTTTCAAAGCCAAATGTTATAGGGATTTGTCTTTCCCATGCAGGGTCTCCAGCATGACAGTTTGTTTCTTACCCTTTTCCATGTCCTTGGCTCCTTCCTGACTACCTGTCACCTTATTTTCCCACAGAATCCATATGCTTTTGCCAAAGAGAGAGACCAGGTACCCGTGAGTTCCTAGTGAGCCTTATATCCTTCCATTGTACTTCATTCTCTTTTCTCTCTATACTATTTGTGTAAGTGATTTTATATAAGCTCTGGGCTTCTGTAATAATTCATACACTGAAAACTCCCAAAATTATAACTCTACCTAAGTTATTCTTTATGAACAGCAGACCTCTATATTCAACCATCTACTCTACTTCTCCACTGGATGTCACAAAAGCTCCTCTATCTCCATATTGCTCAACATGCTCTTGCTTTCCAAATCTGTTTCTTTTCCAGAGTTTTCATTCAGTGAATGCATCCATCTATCCAGAGACCTTCCAATATTCTTGACGTTTTTCTTTCCCTTACCCACATCCTATCTATCACCACATGCAGACAATGACACCTAACTCCTAAATATCTCTTAAATATGTTGTTACTATTATTAATAATATTATTTTCTTGGAAGAGGCAAGATGGCAGAGAAGTAGGGAGCTCTGTACATTTCTCCTGCACTCATCTCTCAAACAGAGAAGGCCTGAAGTCGTAAAACACTGAGCCACAGGAGGTTGGGAAGAGGAAGAGACAGAGTACACTGGGAAGGAAACCTCATAAGTGCGTGAATGCGACCTGGGGAAGATAAAAGCGGGACGGGACCCAGAGATACGGAGAGAGGGGAGGGAACCCGGCTTGCATGCAGCTGCAGTGAGTGATAAACCAGCTAGTGGTGGTGAGCTGCCGTGAATCCAGGGGAAAGGAAAGAAAAGCTGAGATTGTTCATAGAACCATCCCTGGAGAAGAGAAAAACCTCGGCTTGGAAAGACTGTTTTTTAGCTCTGGCTGGGATGCTGACTTTAAACTAGGTGCCCTGGTCCCAGAAGGCGCAAGGAAAAACTGAGCTGTCTTGAGCCCGGCACCATCCAAGACAAAAACAGCCCAGTGAATCCTCAGCAACGCCAGCGGAGGCAGTCCGGGCACCAGGTGAAACGGCCGTGGCGCGCGACATCGGCCCGCTAAAGCAGCAGCAGCGGTGATCCGGTGAAGTGGCGGCTGCGTGAGCGAAAGATGCGTGCTGAAGCAGCGGCGGTGGCTGGTGAAGCGGTTGCTGCACGGTGAGGCGACACCGACTCTGGGGACCTGAAGATGCTACGTTCCCCAAAGGCACTTGGGTTGTATTGCTGCTTGACCCCGGTGGATCTGAGGCTGCGAAACTTCCCCCACCCTCCACTCAACCCCCGGCAACAGGGAAGCAGCAACCAGCAGGACTGTTAATGGCGGTATAACAAAGCCTCTCAGGAGTACTCAGACTATATAGTTTCACCGGATAACACCACTGTCTTTCTCTCACCTCTCCAACCATATTCCACCCTTTAGCTCTTTGAAAAAAGCTTCTTATCCCTTCTGCCTGTTTATTCTATTTCCAATTTTGCCTCATCTCTTCTCTATCATCTCTCTCTTTCTCTATGCTCTTCAACCAGCACTGCATACACCAGCTATTTAATTGTAGCTGGAAAATCTGGTTATATGCTTTAAACTGATCTTTGTCTATCAGTTTTCGTCTTTCTTCCTTTTCTTCTTCTTGATGTTTTTATGTTTTTTATTTTCTATCATACACCTTCTCTCCTCCATCTTTTCTCATTACTTTTTAGTTTTACCTCTTGGTTAGCGTGATTTTGTTAGATTTGTCTGTGCATTTGTGTCCCTCAGTTCCCTGTTTGTTTGTCTGTCTGTTTTCTTCTCCAGGACTACCTCAAGAAACAACCCAAAGTACACATGGTGGAGAATCCCAAATACCACTACGAGTAGGAAAATAAAATAACCAACGTCTCAACAAGAGAGACCAAGAGATACCATTCAAAGAACACTTTCTGAAAGGATAGGCTCTAGACAGTCAAAGCCTTCATGGGTATAGCTGTGCTCACAGGTGCAGAGAGCATGACAAGTCTTTAAAACTAACAAGAGACAGAAGGCTAAGCAAAATGACGAAACGAAAGAGCTCTCCTCCAAAGAAATTCCAAGAAGAATGGACAGCTAATGAACTGCTCAAAACAGATATAAGCAGCATAACTGAACAAGATTTTGGAATAATAATCGTAAAATCAATCGCTGGGCTTGCAAAAAACATAGAGGACATCAAAGAAACTATGGCTACAAACAACATGGAGAACAAAAATAGGCACAATGAATTTCAAATGCGATAAATGAAATACATAATAAACTGGAGGTGTCCAATGCATGGATTGAAGAGTCAGAAAAGAGAATAAGTGATTTAGAAGACACCATTATAGAAATATCTATCATGCTACGGGAAGTCAAAAGACAGCTTGAGTAGCTATACTTATATCGCACAAACTAGACTTTAAATTAAAGACAATAATTTGATGAAGAAGGACATTATATAATAATTACAGGTTCCATCCATCAGGAAGAACTAACAATTATAAATGTGTACCCACCGAATAGGGGAGCACCATAATATTTAAACGAATTAATCAAAAACAGAAACAAACTTATAGATAAGAATGTGCTAATAGCAGGGGACTTTAATACTCCACTTACAACAATAGATCGAACAGACAGAAAATCAATAAATAAACAATGGACTTGAATGACACAATGGACCAGATGGGTCTGACAGATATATTTGGAACTCTGCATCCAGAGGCCATGGAATTCACTTTCTTCTCAAGTGTGCATGGCACATTCTCCAAGACAGATCACATACTGGCACATAAAACAGCCCTCAATAAATAGAAAAGAATTGAGATCCTACCATGCACACTTTCAGATCACAATGCTTTGAAACTTGAAATCAATCACAGGAAGAAGTATGCAAAATCTCCAAAAATATGGAGGTTAAAAAACACCCTATTATAGAAAGAATGGGCCAATGAGGCAATTAGAGATGAAATTAAAAAATATATGGAAACAAATGAGAATGAAAACACAACAATCCAAACTCTATGGGATGCAGCAAAGGCTGTCCTAAGAGGAAAGTACATTGCTCTCCAGGCCTATTTCAAGAAATTAGAAAAAGCACAAGTGCAAAATATAACAGCTCGCCTAAAGGAACTAGAAGCAGAGCAACAAGAGCACCTCAAACCCAGTAGAAGAAGAGAAATAGTAAAAATCAGAGCAGAAATTAACAACATAGAGACCAAAGATACAATTGAACAGAGCAATGAAACCATGAGTTGGTTCTTTGAAAAAATAAACAAAATTGACAAACCTCTAACCAGACTTATCAAAAAGGAAGAGAGAGCACCCAAATAGACAAAATTATGAATGAAAATGGACTTATTACAACCAACCCCTCGGAAATACAAGCAATTATCAGGGAATACTATGAAAAATTATATGCCAACAAACTGGACAGCTTGGAAGACATGGACAAGATCCTTGCAAATCGAATTCAACAAAACATAAAAAGAATTATCCACCAATATTAAGTGGGATTCATTCCTGGGTTTCAGGGCTGGTTCAATATTCACAAATCAAACAATGTGATACATCATATCAACAAAAGAAAAGATAAAAACGATATGATCCTTCGATAGATGCAGAAAATGCATTTGACAAAATACAATGTCCCTTCTTTATAAAGACCCTCAAGAAAGACGGGATAGAAGGAACCTACTTAAACATCATAAAAGCCATCTATGAGAAGCCTTCAGCTAACATCATCCTCAACGGGGAAAAACTGAGAGCTTTCGCCCTGAGATCAGGAACACGACAGGGATGTCCACTCTCACCACTGTTGTTTCACATAGTGCTGGAAGTCCTAGCATCAGCCATCAGACAACAAAAGGAAATAAAGGGCATCAGAATTGGCAAAGAAAAAGTCAAACTTTCACTCTTCGCAGATGACGTGATACTCTACTTAGAAAACCCGACAGACTCCACCAGAAACCTACTAGAACTGATCCAAGAATTCAGCCAAGTTGCAGGATACAAAATCAACGTACAGAAATTGGTTAAATTTTTATACACCAACAATGAAGCAACAGAAAGAGAAATCAAGAAACTGATCCCATTCACAATTGCACAAAAAACCATAAAATACCTCGAAATAAACCTACCCAAGGATACAAGAGATCTGTATGATGAAAACTACAGAAAACTTATGAAGGATATTGAAGAAGATACAAAGAAATGGAAAAACATTCCATGCTCATGGATAGGAAGAATATAGTTAAGATGTCATTACTACCCAAAGCAATCTACACATTCAATGCAATTCCAATCCAAAATTGCACCAGCATACTTCTCAAAACTAGAACAAAGTATCCTAAAATTTGTATGGAACCACAAAAGACCCCGAATAAGCAAAGTAATACTGAAAAATAAAACCAAAACGGGAAGGATCACCATGCTAGACTTTAGCCTCTACTACAAAGCTGTCATCATGAAGACAATATGATATTGGCACAAAAACAGACACATAGACCAATGGAACAGAATTGCGAACTCAGAAAAGGACCCAAAAGTATACAGCCAACTAATTTTTGACAAAGCAGGCAAGATTGTCCAATGGAAAAAAGGCAGCCTCTTTAACAGATGGTGCTGCGAGAACTGGACAGCAACATGCAGAAGAATGAAACTAGATCATTTTCTCACATCATACACAAAAAGAAACTCAAAATGTATAAAGGACCTGAATGTGAGACAGGAAACGATCAAAACCCGAGAGGAGAATGCAGGAAACAACCTCCTTGACCTCCACCATAGCAATTTCTTTTTTTTTTTTAATGTTTTATTTATTTCTAGGAGAGAGAGAGAGAGAGAGAGACAGCGTGAGCAGGGGGGTCAGAGAGAGAGGGAGACACAGACTGAAACAGGCTCCAGGCTCTGAGCTGGCAGTCAGCACAGAGCCCGACGCGGGGCTCGAACCCACGGACCACGAGATCATGGCCTAAGGGAAAGTCGGACACTTAACCGACTAAGCCACCCAGGTGCCCCAACAATTTCTTACTAGACACATCACAGGAAAAGAATCAAGAGCTAAAATAAACTCTTGGGACCTCATCAAGATTAAAAGCTTCTGCACAGCAAAGGAAACAATCCATAAAACTAATAGGCAATGACAGAATGGGAAAAGATAGTTGCAACTGACATATCAGATAAAGGGTTTATGGGGGCGCCTGGGTGGCTTAGTCGGTTAAGCGTCCGACTTTCGCTTGGGTCATGATCTCGCGGTTCGTGGGTTCGAGCCCCGAGTCGGGCTCTGTGCTGACTGCCAGCTCGGAGGCTGGAGCCTGTTTCAGAGTCTGTATCTCCCTCTCTCTCCGACCCTCCCCTGTTCACGCTGTCTCTCTCTCTCTCTCCTAGAAATGAAAAAAAAAATATTAAAAAAAAAAGAAAGGGTTTATATCCAAAATCTGTAAGTAACTCACCAAATTCCACACCCGAAAAACAAACAACTCAGTGAAGAAATGGGCAGAAAATATGAACAGACAGTTCTCTAAAGAGGACCTCCAGATGGCCAATAGACACATGAAACGATGCTCAGCATTCCTCCTCATCAGGGAAATACAAATCAAAACCACACTGAGATACCACTTCACGCCAGTCAAAGTGGCTAAAATGAGCAAATCAGAAGACTCTAGATGCTGGCGAGGATGTGGAGAAACGGGCACCCTCCTACACTGTTGGTGGGAATGTAAACTGGTGCAGCCTCTCTGGAAAACAGTGTGGAGGATCATCAAAAATTTAACACGAGAACTCACCTATGACCCAGAAATAGCACTGCTGGGAATTTACCCAAAGGATACAGGAGTGCTGATGCATAGGGGCACATGTACCCCAATGTTCATAGCAGCACTCTCCACAATAGCCAAAACATGGAAAGAGCCTAAGTGTCCATCAATGGATAAATGGATCTAGAAGATGTGGTTTGTCTATACAATGGAATACTGTATGGCAATGAGAAAAAATGCAATCTGGCCATGTGTAGCAACATGGATGGACCTTGAGGGTGTTATGCTGAGCAAAATAAGTCAGGCAGAGAAGGACAAATACCATATGTTTGCACGTATAGTAGGATTAGGCGGAACTTAACGGAGGACCGAGGGGGAGAAGATGGGGAGAAATAGTGGGGGAGAGGGAGGGAGGCAAACCATGAGAGACTCTTGAATGTGGAGAACAAACTAAGGACTGATGGATGTGGGGGTTAGGGGGGAGATGGGCATGGAGGAGGGCACTTGTGGGGATGAGCACTGGGTATTAATGGAAACCAACTTGACAATAAACTATTGGTAAAATAAATAAATAAATAAATAAATAAATAAATAAATAAATAAATAAAATATCAAAGATCACCATAGTTTCAGGGTGAGTAAGATATACCCCTTGGGTAATAAACTTGAGAGGTTCATCACAGACTGCAATAAATAAAATCAGTAGAGGCTCAGCTATGTGAAGTATGATGAGAGCAACTGTATATTGAATTCTCAAGCAGCGTGTAGCAGCCTGTGCAAAGGCCTGAGCATTCTCGACTGTACTGTCTGTGCAGAAGTTCAGTGTGTCAGGAAGGGGGATGAGCAAAGTGCCGAGAGGGGCGAGGTGAGGGGACAAAGAGGAACCATTTTAAGGAAGTTGGACTTTATTTGAACAGTCACAGGAAACTTTAATGAGTTTGTTTCCTTGTTTGTTTTCTCTTTCATTCTTTTATTAATGGGAGTTTTTTTTTTCTTTAAATAGGAAAAAATGTGCATTTGGACCTACTAAGTAAATTACAAAATCCTAATCAAACTGATTTTTGAAAATAGAATGAAACAAATACAGAATCCATAAAAGTAAGAACTTTTGTTTCACTTAAATACACCTATATCCACTGATATCTGTAAAAAGTACAATGAATATAACATAAAGAGATTTAGAAAACGTTATAGAAGAGGAGGCAGAATTGGGGAAAATGTGTGGATTGAAAGTTAGCACAGTTACTGTCAATGTTGAAGGCTTGGTTTCTTACTGAGGATAGAATTATGATCTTCCTCTGGAGTAAAACATGGATCTGATGTAAGACTTTGGTTCTTACTTTCCTTAAATGGCCTGTCCCTGCAGCCACTCTTTTGTAGGAAATACTCCCAAATGGCAGTACTGGGAAAACAACAACTCCTCTTCTTTTTCTTAGATTCTCTGCTTCTTAGCTTTGCCTCTGAGACATCACTCTGAATCCATATTACTTTAATTTAGTATACACACGTATTCACATATTCAGTTAAAAACAATTTTCAACAATTGCTTATTTTCATGACTTTCTGGAAAAATAAAAGCAGTGGTATTGTTTGTTTATTTTCACATTATAAAAATTTCTGTCTTACACCTTTGCAATTATGTAGAAATGAAATAAAATTATTAGGGTTGCATAAAAAATGACATTATTTTCAATTGCATTGGCACAACCTTAATCTCTTACTTGGATTAGTAAAAGGACCTTCCATTAGTTATTTCTGAATACACACTTGACATGTTCTCCATACTGCAGCCAAAGTGGTCTTCTCAAAGCATGAATTTGATCATTTCACTCAAGCTTCTGTTTCCCTAAAAACACTTCAATTTCTATGTTTGTTTGTTTTCTCCCCCCTCTTACTCTTAGAATGAAAACCAAAATCCTTACCATGGACTACAGGCCCTTAATAGTCTGGCCTGGCCCATTTTTTCCAGCTCTACTTTCACCATATTTTACTTCATTTATTTGACTCCAAACTCATTATCTGTATTTCTGTTTCTTAAATATTTATTTATTTTTGAGAGAAAGAGACAGAGAGACAGACAGACAGACAGAAGATGTGAAGCAGGCTCTGCACTGACAGCATAGTGTGGCTCGAAGTCACCAACTATGAAATTACGACCTGAACCAAAGTCCAATGCTTAACTGACTGAGCCACCCAGGTGCCCCTATTTCAGCTTCTTAAATCAGTTTTGTTCTTTCCTGCCACAAGGCCTCTGTGCATGCTTTTCTACGTATACCAACTCTCTTCCACACGCATCTTTCTTACCTGGTTGACTTCTGCTCTTTCTTCAGATCATAATTTGTGCCACTATCAGGGAAACCTTTGCCTGACATCCTTGACTAAATTAAGCCTCACCCCTTTCCCTCCCCAACAACTCCATACATTAGTCAGTGCTCACTAAGATAGGTGTGCTCTTAATCCTCCACATATTTCACCCCTCCCCCCACCCACCTTCCTTTTAGTAACAATTAGCTGATAACACTACGTTTAAGAATCTGTGTTTTTTTGTTTTTCTCTTTTTTTATTTGTTATTTTTTTGTTGCTTAAATTCCACATATGAATAAAAGCATATGGTATTTATTTTTCTCTGAATAACTTCTTTCACATAGCATTATGTCCTCTAGATTCCATTCATATTGCTGTAAATGGCATGATTCCATTATTTTTATGGCTCAGCGATACACCATGGTATGTATATGTCTGTGTATAGTTGTTATATATATATATATATTTCTTCATCTGTTTATATTCTTTATCTATTTATCTCTTGATGGACACTTGGGTTGTTTCCATAACTTGGCTATTATAAATAATGCTGCAATAAATATAGAGTTGCATATATCCCTTTGAATTATTATTTTTGTATTCTTTGGGTAAATACCCAGTAGTGAAAGTACTGGATCACATGGTAGTCCTATTTTTAGTTTTTTTGGGAGACCTCCATATTGTTTTCCACAGTGGCTGCATCAATTTGCATTCCCACCAATAATGCAGAAGGTTTCCTTTTTCTCCACATCCTTGCCAACACTTATTGTTTCTTGTGTTGTTGATTTTGGCCATTCTGACAGGTGTGAGAACATATCTCATTATGGTTTTTAACTTGCCTTTGCCTGATGATGAGTGATATTCAGTATGTTTCCATGTGTCTGTTGGCCACCTGTATGTCTTCTTTGGGAAAATATGTGTTTATGTCTTTTGCCTATTTTTTAATGATTTTTTTTTGCTGTAGAATTGTATAATTTATTTGTATTTTGGATCCTAACCCTTTACCAACTATGTCATTTGAAATTATTTTCTCTCATTATGTAGGTGGACTTTTAGTTTTTTTGATTGTTTCCTTTGCTGTATAAAAGTTTTCAATCTGATGTAATCCAAAGAGTTTATTTTTGCTTTTGTTTTCATCTCCTCAGGAGGCATATCTAAAAAAAATGTTGTTATGGCTGATGTCAGAGAAATTACTGTCTGTGCTCACTTCTAGGATTTTTATGGTTTCAAGTCTCACATTTTTACATTTTCATAGCCCCATACTTTTCCCTCTTAGCAATCATCCCACCTGTAGTTTTATATTTTTGTATGATTTTTATAATTACTTTAAAATCTTCCTTACTAAACTGTAAGCTCATTGAAGTTTGAGGCCAAATCTATTTTGGTTCATGCTTGTATCCCCAGCAACTACTGTCACATCACATCAGGCATATGTTAGATATCCAAAACATTGTGATAAATGCAGTACATTAAAATGTTGAAGAAAACAGGGCCTTTTAGGGACTGAAGTGTTCAGGATGATTATTAGGGGTAGAATGGGTAGAGGAAAGAGAGATGAAATTATTTATTACTGAGTTATGCCAGTGGGAACAGAAAAGGAGAGTAGACAGGAAAAATGGGTTAGGAAGCCAGATAATTCAGATAACACCTATAGATAGTGATTCAAGATATCTCAGGCCAAGTAACTGAAGCACATTCCAGGTGGTCTCATGTATCAAGGCAGTAGGACAAAGAATAGGCATAAGTAATAAATCTCAGTCCTTTTGAAAGTTTGTAGACTTGTAGCTCTCCCCTATTTTGAGCTATAGCCTTTAAAAAATTACTAGGTGTTTCCTTAGAGACTAGTTCAAACCGTCATGGTAAAGATAGGAGAACAGTTTTGTTTTGTTTTTTTAATATCATGTAATTCAGAAACAAGTGTTACATTTTCAGTTCAGGCACAACTCCTCCTTGAGACCTTTCCAGGCCACCACTGTTCCCTTTTTATTTTGAATGTAATTTTATCATACTCCTGAAATATTTTATAGACATTTCTGTCACATTGTTGACCAGTAAACTCCTCAAAGTCATCTCTGTATCCCAAATCTGAAAATAGGTCTTTGGAAAGTAGATACTTAGTAAATTCTTGCTAACTGAATGAATGAATAAAGAAAACCAAAATCTGTTTATTCCCTGGTGCAAATCTCTCCCATTATACTGTTTCTCTTTATCCAAAGTTCCAAAATAAAACCCCTACAGATGATCTGCCCTCAGAAAAATGACCTCTGGATGCTTGATCAGAATATTTACCTAGGTTTGAAATCTGCTTTATCACTTTGCAGGCATATGATTTTATGCGGTTCACATTAACCTCTCAATCTAAGTTTTCATAATTGTAAAGTAGAAACAAAGAATTCTACCCTGCCTACTTTGCAAGATTGTAGAGCCTTGAGACAATGGCCCTTAAAAGGCCCTCTGCCAGTTCTAAAATGTCTCATATATGTAGGATTGGAATTATGGTTGCACTTTGTTCCCCCTTGTGTCTACATTGAGAAAATGATTTATTCCTGCCTCCTTCATTCCCAGCCCTTAAGACCCAGGATCATCTTACTGCTCTCTCTCAGCACAACTATAGTACTTATACCACAAAGAACCTAATTACTGACATAAAAGAAAAATGTAATGGCATTCTTCCAATCCCTGGGAAACTCTTAACATGATGAGGTATGATAATCAGAACAAAACATGGAGCTGAGTCAATGAGACCGAGGAACCACCTCTGCTATTCATGAAGTTCTTGGTAACGCTGCTGCCAAAAGCAGCCCTTCTTGTGGTCCTAAGTCAAGGTTCACACCTCCCAGCTATGTTGGCACAGGAAGGCAGACACCAGTAAAAAAAAAAAAACACTACAAAAGTGCAGTAGTTTATGACGTAACAAGCAAACACAGTAACCATTTATATTTAATTGACTGACCTTAAATGCTAGGCTACCTGTGGATCCCTCACATATCACCGATAATCCACTAGTTACTGAATAAATAAGAATCCTTAATATAGAAAGACAATCTGTGTTTTAATTTTCAATGTTTATTTATTTTTGAAGAGAGAGAGAGAGGTGGGGACGGGCAGAGAGAGGAAGACACAGAATCTGAAGCAGGATCCAGGATCTGAGCTGTCCCCAGAAACCCACAAACCATGAGATCATGACCTGAGCCAAAGTCGAATGCTTAACTGACTGAGCCACCCATGTGTCCCAGACAATCTGTGTTTTAATACTCTATCGTGCTCTTCTTTAAAAGTTTTCATAAAAGTCAGTAATTAATGAGTAGTTAGTAGGTATTGGTGGACACAATTCCAGACCTAAACCTTTGCACATTTATGTGACTTTGATTAGGCACTTTCTGCTCTTTGGACCTTAGTTTTCTCATTCTGTGATCACTGAGACAACTTCTGTCTTTGGCTATCAATGTTTCTTTCTACTTTGGGAATCACTAAGGCTTTTTTTTTTTTAATTTTTTTTTTTTAATTTCTAGGAGAGAGAGAGAGAGCGTGAGCAGGGGAGGGTCAGAGAGAGAGGGAGTCACAGACTGAGACAGGCTCCAGGCTCTGAGCTGACAGTCAGCACAGAGCCCGACGCGGGGCTCGAACCCACGAACCGCGAGATCACGACCCAAGCGAAAGTCGGACGCTCAACCGACCAAGCCACCCAGGCGCCCCTAAGGCTTTTTAAGTGGAATGATCCTGAACACAATGATTGGCAGTCTGGGGCAGATACAGTAATTTCAAGCACTTACTGCTCGTTAATTTTCAATGTTTCCATGTTGATCAGTTAGCTTTGGCTCTCAGTGATTTTTCACACTGTTTTTTTCTTCATTGAGTTTCCTACTTTCTAGCAAGTCATGGCAGGCCCTGCTAGTTTACAGGGTACAACTAAGACTACCATCATACATTTATATAAGACAGAACCAATAGGCATCCTGTGGACATGTCTCAAGGAAGTTAATGCACGGTTGCAAAAAAGAACAGACTTCGTCTTCCTCCGATTGATTTATTTCACTTAGCATAATACTCTCTAGCTCCATCCATGTCGTTGCAAATGGAAGATTCATTGTTCTTCATGGTTGCACTATATATATATATTATATAATATATATATATATACATATCTCCATGGATATCTATAATATGATTTCATATATGAACTCCCTTAAATCCCTGACTCATGTGCCCTAATGCTTATTTGCTGCCTACATGCATCTATCAATGTATATCTCAATGCATATATATACATATACGTGTGTGTGTGTGTGTGTGTGTGTGTGTGTGTGTATGATTTAACTCACATGTGAAATTTAAGAAGCAAAACAAGCAAGCAAAGGGGAAAATAAGAGAAAAAGACAGACAAATAAAGAAATAGAATCTTTCTTTTAATACTTATTTATTTTTGAAGGAGAGAGAGAGAGAGAGAGAGAGCGTGAGTGGGGGAGGGGCAGAAAGAGAAGACACAGAATCTGAAGCAGGCTCCAGGCTCTGAGCCATCAGCAGAGAACCTGATGTGGGGCTCGAACCCACAAACCCACAAACCTGATCATGACCTGAACCGAAGTTGGATGCTTAACTGATTGAACCACCTAGGCATCCCAAGAAACAGTCTTAATTATGAGAACAAACTGACAGTTACCAAAGGGGAGTAGGATGATGCATGGCTTAAATAAATAATAGGCATTAAGGAGGACACTTGTCATGATGAGCAGAGGGCGATGCATGGAAGTGCTTAAGTACTGTGCTGTGCACCTGAAACTTACATAACACTGTATGTTTACTTATTGGAATTAAAATAAAAACTTAAAAAATTGTCAAGAAAATAGTTTAGGGTTTTTGTAGCAATGCATTTTGTGCTTTTAATTGAGAACCATTGACAGAAAATTATATTCAACAATGAAGAAGTAGTCAAAATAAACTGCAGCACAGCTATTTTTAGGGTCGTCTGAGTAGCTCAGTCGGTTGAGGTTCAGACTTCGGCTCAGGTTATGAGATCGCGGTCCGTGAGTTCAAGCCCTGCATTGGACTCTGTACTGACAGTTCAGAGCCTGGAGTCTGCTTTGGATTCTGTGTCTCCCTCTCTCTCTGCCCCTCCCCCACTCATGCTCTGTCGCTGTCTCAAAAATAAATGTTAAAAATTTTTTAAACTTTGTAAAAAAGAAAATAATTTATTAAACAAAAATAAAAAAATTTCTGAATTTAAAATTTTAAATGCTCATTGCAGGGAGCTTAGCAACTTAGAAAGAGAGTGAAAAAATCAGACAGATGCCAAGCAATGGTCGAAATGTACAGCAACAACAATATCTTTTCAATAAACATTGCTTATCTTTATATAGACCCTCACAGATATCCTATGAGTGAAACAAGACAGAAATTATTATGCTTATTTTACTGATAAGGAAACTGAGACTCAGATGCTCAGTGTGTTGTTTGAGCTTATATAGGGAGCTGGGAACATTTGTTTTGGTTTTGGTTTGGTTCCCTAACCAAAATCTTTGGCCTCTTGTCAGAAAAGACTGAAGTTATTTTTATTAAATAAAGAAATGATCAGCAATGTGAGACAAGGTGAGAAATTGTTCTTAGTATATGTTGGGTAAACATTGCCTACTTAAAATACAGAAGCAGGGTGTAGACTTAAGATGGCAGAGATGTAGTGAGACCTTAGGTTTGCCTCGTCGCTCAAACACAGCTGAGTGAACACCAAATCATTTTTGACACCCAAGAAATTGATCTGAGGAATGAGAGAGCAACTAGAGATCAAAAAGAAGCCACATCATGGAAGGTAGTTGCTGCGGAGAGTAGATTTGGGGGAGAGAAGAACTACCCGAGGTTCAATGGGAAAGTAGCCCTGATTACAGAGAAAGAAGCCAGAGAGAGAGAGAGAGAGACTGAAAGTGCATGTGGGTATAGCGGGGAACAAGTTTAGGAATTCCCTGAGCTTGCACAGATGGGTTAACAAGGTTTAGGATGAAAGCATCCAAGATTAGGTAACTGAGGCAAAGTTCCCCCAGTATAGAACAAAGGCATCAAGGAACAGGAAGCCACAGGATGAAAACATCCAGATTAGGTAATCAAGGCTAGATAATCATGGTGGAAGTGCCCCCTAATTTAGTACAATAGCAAAAAGCTGCTTTCACAGGAGGGAAGGATCAGAATAGGTAAATGGTAAAGAGTGCTATAGACTGAAGCAGGGCTAAATTGCCCAGAGTGGAGCTAATTATGAAAAAAAAGGTACCTTGTTTATCCTGCGGTAGCATGCTCTGTCTTATCTGCTAGGCAAGGCAAGATAAACAGATGTGGGGCCTCTTGCCTAGCACCTGCCTTAAACAACCATCTGCCCAATGCTGGAATTTTGTTTTATATTAACTCAAACCCCTAATACTGCATATCTTCGAAACCCATGTTCTCCCACACACATGAGTTAATGTTCACAGTTTCATTGTTTCTTTGTGTACATCCAATATACTTATAAGCCTTCTGATACTAATAAAAATGGAGTAAGGACCCTTATTTGGGACTCTTATCTCCTGGTTATAAGCCTCTCTCAAATTTTAATGCTGTGTCTGCCTTCTTTCCAGACAAGAGAGAAGCTCAGACCCAGAATCTATGACAGGGTATTGCACAGAAAAAGTCTTCTCTGAAACCATTGACTGGGAAAGGGAGGGGGGACAAATAATACACGCTTTTATAAACAGCAAAGTGCAGACTATGAAGTTTTGGAGGTCCATGCCATTGTCAAGGTTGCACGTGGCAGGCTTAGCAGTACTCCAGTGGGAAAGGAAAGTAGAGACACAGGAGTGGAGTGTGCAGCATGATTTGAGGATCCCCTGGGTTATCTGGGTAGAAGCATTTCCTGTGCTTGGAGTACATTTGGGAGAGGTAGCACACCCTCTCCAAGGGCTAAAGGCCTGGTGGGCACCACTGAGCTGCCCCATTAACTAACATAGAAACAAGGATGCTGACAAAGGGAAGGGAGCCTTGGCTCTGGTTTTCTGCTGTGCTTTACCATAAACTCTGAACTGCTGCATGGTCTTGAAACCAATTTCTAGGACATGCTAACACTGGCCACATGACAGCAAGACACTCCCCCAGAAGACCAGAAGATCAGCATGGGTCTGCACTTTGCAATTCTCTAAAATTTGGAGTTCTGAAACCCAGCCATGAGCCAGAGATAAAACACAGGAGCGCTATTCCACCTGGCAGGAGTACACTCAATGCAGGTGGGGTGAATGCGGGAAACTGCACAAGAGAGATGATTGTTTGCTCTTCTATGAAGACTTCCTGAAGAGGGATACATGTAAGCTCCATGCTCCAGGGAAGAGAGAACAGACACGGCCTTTTTCACCCAGCCCATTAGCACTGACCAATTTAAATAAACAAAACAGCGCCATCAAGTGGAGAAAAGAGCTAGTGACACCAAGCCCTAACTTCTTTCTTTTCTTTTCTTTTCTTTTCTTTTCTTTTTCTTTTCTTTCTTTTTTTTTTTTTTTTTGCAATCATAAGTTTTTTTCTAATAGTTTCAGGGTGGTTTCAATATATACCCAGTACTCATCCCCACAAGTGCCCCTACATGCCCATCACCCCCTCCCCTTACACCACCCCATATGCTCTCAGTTTGTTCTCTGCATTAACTTCTGAGCCCTATACGTGCATCTCCACGAGTGCAAAACTACCTGAAATCAGCCTTTCAGTTCTAGAGTAAATGTGACCTAGCTTCCATTGTTGTCCCCCACCTTAGGATACACGAAAGGCAACTTAAATTTTTTTTTTTTTTTTTTTTTTTTTTTTTACAAATAGTTCATTTTCAAGTTGGTTTCCATATAACACCCAGTCCTCATCTCCACAAGTGCCAGTCTCCGTGCCCATCACTCCCTCCCCCCCCCCACATCCATCAGTCCTCAGTTTTTGTCAGCATTCAAGAGTCTCTCATGGTTTGCCTCTCTCCCTTTCCCCCAAAACTTCCCCTCTTCTTCTCCCCCACGATCCTCCATTAAGTTCCTCCTAATCTTCCTATACGTGTAAACATATGGTATTTGTCCTTCTCTGCCGGACTTATTTTGCTCATCATAACACCCTCAAGGTCCATCCATGTTGCTACACATGGCCAGATTTCATTCTTTCTCATTGCCATATAGTATTCCATCGTATAGATAAACCACATCTTCTGGATCCATTCGTCTGTTGATGGACACTTAGGCTCTTTCCATGTTTTGGCTTTTGTGGAGATTGCTGCTATGAACATTGGGGTCCATGTGCTCCTATGCATCAGCATTTCTGTATCCCTTGGGTAAATTCCTAGCAGTGCTATTGCAGGGTCCTAGGGGAGTTCTAGTGTTAATTTTTTGAGGAACCTCCACACTGTTTTCCAGAGCGACTGCACCAGTTTAGATTCCCACCAACAGTGTAGGAGGGTGCCCATTTCTCCACATCCTCGCCAGCATCTAGCGTTCTCTGATTTGCTCATTTTTTAGTAAGATCTTAAAATAATAGTCTGAAGGGGCGCCTGGGTGTTTTAGTCAGTTAAGCGTCCGACTTTCCTTTAGGTCATGATCTCGCGGTTCCTGGGTTCGAGCCCCGCGTCAGGCTCTATGCTGACTGCCAGCTCAGAGCCTGGAGCCTGTTTCAGTCTGTGACTCCCTCTCTCTTTGACCCTACCCTGCTCACGCTCTCTCTCTCTCTCTCTCCTAGAAATAAATAAAACATTAAAAAAATAATAGTCTGAAAAGATTGAGAAAGGGTTAGTGTAAATATAAAGGAAGAGACATTTGTAGAAGAACAATAGGCAGGGTTGGGTGACTGATAAGGCAACAAGACTCAAGCTACTGAGAAACAATTAAAAAGAGATCATGAACTGCCATATTATCTCTTTATCAAGCTACATATTAACTTGGCCAAAACACAAGTTACAAAATTGTCTTGAATCCCAAATGAATAATTCTGAATGATAGCATAATAACAGCACAAAAACAAATGGCACATTCGAACCCAGGATCTCATGTTGGCAATGTTATGTTAAGGCATCATAGAAATAAATACATGCAGTGGGAAGATATGAAGACCTGCCTCTGCCATTAATATCAAACAAATGACTTGCCTCTCTGTTTTGCCACCTGAGAAATAAAATACCGTCTCATCAAAAGAAAAAAAATCATCTGGTATTGTAGGTCTCAAAGATGAAAGAAAGAAGGAAAGGCACTAATGTATGTGAATGTATACAAAAGAACCTCCTTCACCATGAAAAAAATTCTGTAAAATACACGTCCTTTTCATTACTTTTTAATTTTTTTACCATTAGCTGAATATTCTGAGGCCTCAATCGACGTGAGATTAGACAATAGGAATGCCCTTCCCAATGACCAAGTAAACCTCTTTACATCTCTCTTTTAGTGGTCTGGGGATGTGTCTCAGAATGCTGATAAAAGGTGGAGAGACACGGAAATTTTGACCTTAGAAGATGAACTTTGGAAAATAATGGATTGAATAACTGAGCAACAGCTCAAAGGTTTTGCAAATAGCACCAAGTGAGTGGCTAGGGAGAAAAGTCCCATTAGAGCTGCAAGAGCAGAACTGTCCCCAGCTCTTTGCATCGATCAGCTGCAGCACAGCTCTCTCCCTCTCTCCTTGTGGAATCTCATAAATTCATTACCCAGAAGCTTTGATTTGCCAGGCCAAACCAGACCACACAGCAATCTGCTGATCCCTAACCCTGGCCCTGAATGATTGGCTTGTATTACCTTTCCAGAAATCCCACATTCAACCACTATGGCTTTGGAAAGAAAAAGTGACTTTGGAAGAATTCTGAGTGGTATGGATAGTTGAATCCCAGAAGCAGTCAGAGAATCCAGAGCAGAATTGCAAATCCTTAAGAGATAGGGGGTACTCTCTGTCCTTGCAGCGCTCACTCTCTGATGGATAAAGGACGTAGGGCTCTGCTAGGTTACTGATGGTGCATTAAGCCTCCTTAAAGTTGAAAAAATGAGATTGGAGGGAAAGATCTTAACGGAGGTGTATGACTAGATAGGGGTCCTGGGATAGGTCTCTCTGGAGGGCTGCATGAATGCACTTGGCTCGGGGCTGTTCTGCTGTAAAGGTGTTGAGCTTACTGTGCTTATCCAAAGTCTCCATTTCCAGATATGAAATTGGGATTTTATTTTTGCCCCAAACATCTCTAATAATTTATTTTATTCTGAAGATGTGTATAGATGATGTGCTTCTGTTAGCAGAGTGAAGATCCTGCACCATCAGTTGAAAGAGCTGTGTGCCCGTGAGCATTTGTTAGTGGCTGTCAGAGCTTAGCTGAAATGATGTTGAGATACAGAAGAATGAAAAGATGATTGGAAATGTCTCCAGAGATCTTGGCCACCCTTTAGATCTGGAGCAGACCTTTACTATTTTTAAGTAAAGGTTTGGAGTTATGAATCATGGGGGAAAGTAAAGGATATTCCAACATTATCTGTGGGTAAAATTTGGCTTGAAGGATAGATATGGGGTGTCCTCTGGCTTTCTAGGGAATTTATGGTGTTTACAGGAGATACTGTATCTGCCTGTGGTAAACTTAATGTACATGACATACAGTGCAATGTTGCTGAACTGACCAGTGGGGAAACTAGGTGCTGGAAAGATGCTCATGCTCTAACTCTGACTGGGGCATATACAATGTAATGCTGCAAATTTCCATATTCAGTAGAGCTTTTAAAATGTTTTAAAACTGTCCAAGTGATAGTTGGAGTAAGGGAAAATTATGGTCCTTCTACTGCACATAAAGACATTTTGAAGAGCACAGGAGATAATATGGGGACTATCACACAAACTCAGAAATCTGAGGTACAGGATCCTTCCATACTCTTCAAAGTAAATTCAGAATGCATGTAGTGTTCCTCACCATTGGGGGAAATCTGGTGAATATGGCAGATGTGGTGTCCCCACACTTTCCAGGGAGTAATACAGTGTACAGCTGTAAATCAAGTTCTTGGTCTTTCCAGGGGGGAAATTGAGCATTTTTAGAAGAAGTCTGTGGTGCTATCATACTATTGGAGAAAATTAGATATGCCAACATAGATTGCCAGAACACCCACTCTACCTAGGAGGATTTTACTGCATCGGTGTCCATAAGAATGGTTTAGATTGTTTGTACATTCCTTTGAGAAGATTCAGGATGTGGGGGAAATAAGGAATAAATTTGAGAAAATAAAAGACACATTAGAAGATTATTTTCTCCAGAAGTGAGATAGGGAAACTGAAGGACTCCATTAAAATTTGCCTTTTACTTTTTTTTCTTATTTCTGTTTTTGCTAGGACCTGGACCCCCCGCCCCCCACTTTACACGTGCCTGATAGTACAAATAATGTATGTCTTTCTTGTAAGGGGAAAGGAGCTGATTTATTTCGTGTATTCCAGCACAATAGATAAAATCTACGGAAGGACAGGATGAACCCATCATGTGTGCATTCCAGACCATTAGTGCTAGATATCTTGATGCCAAGAACCCCTGAGCCCAAGGAATAAGTGACTTATGGAGGACACCTGGACTCTTGTCCTTATTTAAACTGGTTCTTGGATGCCTGAGAGGGCACATGCAAAGTACCTCAATAAAAACACCAGATCCCATGCAAATATGACTCTCTTTTTCCTTTCCTTTCTCCCAGACTCAATGTCTGTATCTATACTCTCTGTATATCTTCAGTAAACTCTGCTCTCACTTCCTCATGACTTGTGTTTGATTTCTATCCTGTATAAAGCCAAGAAATCTCTTGGCTGGTCCTGCAGGACCACCTCTGGGAATTTTGGCCTGTCCAGCCTGCATCAAAAGGATGGACACACACACACACACACACACACACACACACACACACACACAGAAGTGGAAGGAAGGGAAGGAAGGAAGGAAGGAAGGAAGGAAGGAAGGAAGGAAGGAAAGAAGGAAGAGAGGGAGGAAAGAAGGGAGGAAGAAAAGAAGGAAGGGAAGCCAAACCTTAGGAGTTTCAAGAAATAAGACTCTGTTGTAAATTTTAAAGTAGGGGGTCGCCTGTTTTCCTGGCTTTTTAATTTCCTCTTTTCATTTTTTTTCATTTTCTCCCTTTCCCTTTGCTTTCCTTTTTCGGGAGAAAATAGAAATCATGGTAAGTACTGACCACACAGTTTTTGCTAAAGTCCACACATATTCTTATGCTTCCATATTTGGTGTTTTGCATCACTGTAAATATAGCTATATGCAGATTTTCGAAGAGCCCCTTTTCCCAAACTGTCTATTTCCCCCTCCTTTCCATATCTCTGTATCCCAAACTCTACTACCTGGAGGACTCCACAGTGTTAGTAGGTCTAAACAAGCTGCTAGTGTGAGAAAAATTAATCTGGAAACAGAGGGGCCTTAAAGAGGAGGGGACAGGAGATGAGGATGAAAGAAGGGGAGCCACAGGATATATTAATTGCCTGCTGGTTGTTAAACAATCTGTCATATTGACATTAGAGGTCAAGAAATGATGAATGCTGCCCTGCTGGCCACGAACACTACACGCATTCAAATGTTCCATCTGATCTGGCTCCCAAATTGCCTGCACTTTTGATAGGGGCAAAGGGAGTCCTGATTTGCATTTGGAAAATAGGCTTTCCCTTCAACCTTTACAAGACACCTCTACTTTCCCTCTGAGTTTCAGACACTACCCTGCCTGCCCCTGCAACATCCTGATGACAACTCTTCCTAGAGGCTGAAGTTCAAGTCCTTGCAAAACTCAGCCAAAGAGCACTGCCTGCCTCAAGAGTGAGCAAGCCATCTTGGCTGCAGCAGTCTGCTGCTTTGCTCAGCACTGGAGAGACAACCCCTAGAATGGGAATGACCTATAGAAACAACCAGGCAATGGCTGGGTGGCAAACCCCACGTTATAGATAAAATATTGTGTTTGGAACATTCAGTCCCTTGTTAGCATATGATATTCCTCTTCAGCAATTCACTCATGTTCCAAGATTTCATCAAGCACAAGGAAATCAACAAATCAACAGGCCTGCTTGCCTTCAATCTGGCAGTATCAGACACTTTGATAATTCTACTCCACAGTCCACTTGCCTTGGAGTGCCCCAGTACATAGAACAAATGCTACTCCAGCCCAGGGATGGGACACAACTAAGGGGAAAAGGGATATAAACCCATTTTAAGGACATATTCTTAACCTTGCCTTCTTTACAAGGCCTGAGGGGATTATTTGAGTAATGGGCCAACCTCCTTTTGCTTCCTTCCCCCAGGTCTGATTCTTGAGTAGATAGATAGTGGATATTTGGAAATATGTATCCTGTGAACCAATTTGCTTAGTACACTAATGTTGATAACAGTCACAGTGGACTGACACCAAGTAAGTCACTTTTGAATAAAATGGCAGGGAATGGGTTGTGACAAGGCAGATTAGACACATCTTCAAACTCTTCAGGTTGGGACAGGTGTTGAGGATAAGGTTTGTAAAGAATCACACACAAACATCTCCCTACTTCTTCACTTCCTCTTTTTTCTGGTAACTATTTGGAGTTCCAGAATTTTTAAAGCCATAATATGTTTAATGTATTTTTTTTTCTAAGCTACTTTTAATCCAACTGTGTTCAAATTGGAGGTAAGCAGTAGTAAAAGTCCAAGTCAGTTATGTAAATCAAGCGGGAAAGATTCAATCATTGTTTACCTATACATAAAATACAGAGAAGAGTTTATATCAAGGAGGGTGTTATCTCAGGGGGACCTAAGATGGTGGCATAAGAAGAGGACCTTAGGCTGCTTCATCCCTTCATCCACTGAATACAGCTAGATAATGATCAAATCACTCTGAATACCCAAGAAGTGATGTGAGGAGTGAGAGAACAAACTTCACAACTAGAGGGAGAGAGAGGCCACACTGAGGAATGTAGGAAGTACGGAGATATGGTTTGGGGGAGGAATGGATCACTAGTACTGTGGAGGGGAGGAAGCCATGGTCATCGGGAAAGGCATAGAGAGAGAGGAGTGCACATGGATATGAATGAAGAAAACACTTCCCCAAAGCCACTGGCTTGGAAAAAGAGAGGGGCTTATTTTCATGAGTTTTTGCAACCAGTAGGGCTCAATGACTGGATTTTTAATGGTCCCCAGGCTTGGCTAGAATAGTGACCTGAAGAGGCTGCCTTACACTTGGAAAAGATGCAGGCAAATGATCCTGGAGCAGATTGCACAATCTGAGGATTGTCCCAGGTACATAAAGGAAGACTGTTTGGAGCTCATGTTTAAGAAGTGGTATTATCACTCTGGGGACAGAAAGACAGTCAGAAGCCATTTCACTCCCCATAGTCAAAGAAACACCTGATGAAGGAGGCTGTCCCAGACATTGGCTCTTTAATGTGCTTTGCTCCAAATCCCACTCTCCTATGCTCTGAAGCAACTGTCCTTTTGAATCAAAAACCTGCATCAATTCCACCACGGTGAGACTGGTTTCCAGAGAATCAGCATAGGTTCCAGTCACACCAGGTCCCTGATGTTTGGAATTTTAAAAGTCAGCATGTCTGGCTGGGATAGAGCCAGAGGTGCACTGCACTGTTCTAGGCAGAAAACTGACCCAGAGACAGTGTAAAAACAGTGAACTGGAAAATGCCTATGACATATGAGGGGAAATTATTTGTTCCTCTGAAAGTACTTCCTTGACAGCAAAAAAAATGGACTCCCCTCTATAGGGACTTCTATAGTCAGGTCCATGCCATTTTCCTCCCCTGCCCTTCAGGATCAAATATCAGTAAACAGTGCAGGGCCAATACTGATGGCTAACCCTGCTTACACCAAGACAAAATGCAAAGATGGAGGAATTCATCCCCCAAAAAGAACAAAGTAATGGCCAGAGATCTAATCAAAACAGATATAAGTAATATGACTGATCCAGAAGCTAAAGCAACAATCATAAGGGTAGTAGCCGGGCTTGAGAATACGATGGAAGACATCAAGGAATTCCTCACCACAGAGAGAGCTAAAAACCAATCAGATTGAAATTAAAAATTCAATAACTGAGATTTGAAACTGATAGGATGTAATGACCACAAGGACGGATGAAACAGAGGAACAAGTAAATCATATAGAATATAGAATTATGGAAAATAATGAAGCTGAACAAACAAAAGAAAGAAAAAAATTGCATCACTAAAGTAGACTAAGGGGACTTAGTGACTCCATGAAACATAATAACAGTCGTATCATAGGAGTTTCAGAGGAAGAGTGAGAAAAGGGGAAGAAGGCTTAGTAAAGAAATTGTAGCTGAAAATTTCCCTAGTCTGGAGAATGAAATAGACATCCAGATCCAGGAAGCAAAGACAATTCCCATCAACGTGAATTGCCAGGAGCCGCACCCGCCTCTCTGGATGGCAATCAGAGCAAGGAAGTGGCAATGTTTGCAGCTCCTGCCATGAGAAATGAAAACTGGTATATCCTTCTGCTACTATTGGCTCATGTGGGATATAAGCCTGCTGGTATTGACCAGGCCTCACAATATTCCATATCAGACCCATATTCTGAATACAGATACCTCATAAGGGAAAGCATATTCCTGCCTTTACAAAAGAGATTCTGACGAAAGCTCTGTGGGGAAGATTGTTAAAAGGCTCTTCTTATGGGCCTTGCAGATCCGAGACTTAGGGGGTTAAGAACACAAGAATTACAATTGAGCCTGGCCCTGAGACCAAGGGTGAAGGGCAAAACATGGTTACTACATATATCTTTGCTAATTAATGAAGCATAACAGTCCCTTCCTCAAGGCCTACATTCCATAAACACTCTCTCTTACACTGGCAGCTGGGATGAAGATAGATAAGAGTAGCTAAAACATAACCCAGGGGCAGAAGACTGACCCATTCAGAGCCTCCATGATAGTTTCCACAAACAAACCAATTCAGAAACATTCATCCTCTTGAGAGCCAGACAAAATACTCCTAGCTTATCTATATACAATTTGACCTATATGTTACCCTGTTTTTCACTAAGAACATTCTGTTATTTCCTTGGTCGGAATAATTCTGCAATTGATATCAAAAAGGCCTCCCATTGTAAGAAATTCCTTTCTATGACTTCATCTTGTTGCTGAACCTTTAATAAAGACACAAAAACCGACAGGACAGAGATGCCTGCCTGGTGATCAGAAAGAATCTCAGGGCTGTCTCACTGTCTCTCTCGCCAACACCGTCCATCCTTCAGGGACCCCTGGACCTGCCGGAGCCGGCTTGGCCTCCAGCAAGTGGCGCCCGAAGAGGGACGCCTGTGTTTTTTGTAAGCACATTCCATATTACATCTATAGAGTCTCCTTTCCTTAGACTCTTTATGGCCCATAACTTCTCAAAAACAGTTCTTTGATTATCCACCAACTAACCCTACTTATCTTATGCAGGGGGGTCCGCGGCACCCTACGGTGGAATCCTAACCATCCCGATTAATGCAATGAAAACAACATAGTTTAAAGAGATTACCTTCAGGTCCCTGTTCGGGCACCACTTGCTGGAGGCAAGACACGTTTTTTCTTGTGAATGGAACTTTCAAAAACTACTCAGCAACTTTCAAACATGCATTGCCAGTATTATTAACTAAAGTAACCATATTGTACACTACATTTCCATTATTTTTTTACTTTGTAATTGGAAGTTTTTACCCTTTGTTCCTCTTCACATATTTCTCCCACTGCTACTCCCCACTTCTAGCACCACTAGTCTGTTCTCTGTGTCAATAAACTTGGCTTTTTAGTTTGTTTATTAGTTTGTTTTTTTTTCAGATTCCACATATAAATGAGATTATATGATATTTTTTTTCTCTATCTGACTTATTTCACATAGCCCAAAACTTTTTAGATCCATCTATGTTGTCACAAATTGCAAGATTTTATTCATTTTTATGGCTGAATAATACTACATTGCATACATATGCCGCATTCTCTTTTTCCATTTATCTATTGATGGACAATTAAGGTTGTTTCCATATCATGGGTATTGTAAACTATGCTGTAATGTATTGAAATAAATATATTTTTTGAAGTTAGCATTTTATTTTCTTCAGATAAATACCATAAAGGGGAACTGCAAGAATGTATAGTAGTTTATTTTCAATGTTTTGAGAAACATTCATACTTTTTTTCCATAGAGGTGCATCAATTTATATCCCCAACAGTGAGCAAGTGTTCCCTATTCTCCATATTTTCACGAACACTTGCTATTTCTGGTCTTTATGACAGCAGCTATTACAGCAGGTGTGAGATAATATTTCAGTGTGGTTTTGATCAACATTTTCCTGATAATTAGGAATTTAGATATTTTTTCATGTACCTGTTGTTCACACGTATGTCATATTTGGAAAACAAAGTTTATTGCAGATAACTGGACTGAAGGCAAATGTGGAAAAGCTACAACTGTAGGAAGCACATAATATTCATAGGAGACACCCCTAAAGCACTAAATTTTGGTGAACAGGGGACATTGCACTGCAGTGTACCACAGGTCCTTTTCTCCATAAGGCCACTACTTTCCAAAATAGTAGATGTAGTTGACTTTCCAACACAAAGAAAGAGACAGAAATAGATGAAGTGAAGAGACAGGGGCATATTTTCAAAATAAATGAATAGGACAAAATCACAGCAAGACAGCTAAATGAAATGGAGATAAATGATATGCATGATGCAGAATTTAAACTAATGGTCATGAAGATACTCACTGCACTGGAGAAAAGAGTGGAGAACGTCAATGAGAACCTCAACAAAGGGAAAAAAAACATTAAAAAAAGAACCAATCAGAAATGAAGAAATCAATACCTAAAATTAAAAATATGCCAAAGGAAATAAATAGCAGACTAGAGGCAGTATAAGAATGAATAAACAATCTAAAGGACAGAGTAATGGAAAAACAATTAAGCTAACAAACTAATAAAAATTGAGAATAGATTAAGAAATTTCAGCAGCATTAGTGTAATCATTTGCCTTATACAAATCCCAGAAGAAGAGACAGAAAAGGGGGTATAATTCTTATTTGAAGAAATAATAGCTAAAAACTTCCTGAATGGGGAGGAAAAATCAGAAATTCAAATCCAGAAGGCACAGATTATCCTCTACAAAATTAACCAAAGGAGAGACACATCAAGACAAATAGTAATTAAAATGGCAAAACATAGTGATAAAGACAACAATTTTATTTTTTTAATTTTTTTAATGTTTTATTTATTTCTAGGAGAGAGAGACAGCATGAACAGGGGAGGGTCAGAGAGAGAGGGAGTCACAGACTGAAACAGGCTCCAGGCTCCGAGCTGGCAGTCAGCACAGAGCCCGACACGGGGCTCGAACCTACGAACCGCGAGATCATGACCTAAGCGAAAGTCGGACGCTTAACCGACTAAGCCACCCAGGCGCCCCATAAAGAGAACAATTTTAAAGCAGCAAGAAAAGAGAAGAGTTATGTTTTTGGAAACCCCATAAGGCTGTCAAATGATTTTCAGTAGAAAATTGGCAGGAAATAAGTGAGTGGCATAATATATTCAAAGTGGTGAAAGATTTAAAAAAAACAAAAATAAATAAAAACAAAACAAAATAAACAAACACCTGAAAACAAACAAAGAAAAAATTCTATCCTGCAGGCTATCATTCAAAATAGGATAGATAAAGAGTTTACAAAATAAACACAAGCTAAAGAAATTTGTCACCACAAAATGAGACTTACAAGAAATATTAAAGGAAACTTTTTGGAATGAAAATCCTATAAGCAAGAGTAAGAAAAATATGAACCACAAAAGTAGTAAAATTAAGCATATCTATCAAAATAACTCAAGGCGTTCAAAAATAAAATAATGCAAAAGATTGCATCAAGTGCATGATACATGGTTGAAGGATAAGGAACACTTAGTGCTTTTAGAATGGGTTCAAACTTAAGCAACCGTCGACTTAATATAGACTATTATATGCAAAAGACGTTATATATGTACCTAAGGGTAACCACAATCAAAAACCGGTAATAGCAAAAATAAAGAGAAAGGAATCAAAGCATATCACTAAAGAAAGCCAGTAAGCTTGGAGAGAAGAAAGAGAAGAAATGAATAGACAATAACTACAAAAACAACCATAAACTAAGTAACAAAATGGAAATAAGTACATACCAATGAATAATTACTTTCAATGTAAGGAGAATAAATGTGCCAAAATATACAGGGTAACTGAATGGATAAAAAAGCAAGGTTCTTCTACATATAGTCCACAAAATACCTATTACACACCTTAAGACACATGCAGATTGAAAGTGAAGGGATGGAAAAGAATTTTCATGTAAAAAGAAGTGAAATATTTATATTTATATTGAAAAAAATACACAAATGAAAGACATAAGGAGGGACAAAGAAGGACAATACATAATCTTTAAAAGAAGAATCCAACAAGGTATAACAGTTATAAGTATTTATGCACCCAACATGAAAACAATCAAATACCTAAAACTACTAATGACAAATATAAAGAAAATAACTGATAGTAAAACAATAATAGTAAGAAACTTTATTAGCTCACTTACATGAATGGATACACCTTTGAAATAGAAAATCAACAAGTAAATAATGACCTTTGCAGATGACAACATAATATATAAATAAAACCCTAAAGACTCTACCTAAAACTACTACAGCTGATAAATGACTTCAGTAAGGACACAGGATACAAAAATCAATACACAGAAATAGTTTGAATTTCTACATACTAATAATAAAATAGCAGAAATAGAGTTTAAGAAAAAAATCTCATTTACAATTGGACCAAAAATAATAAAACACTTAGCTATAAACTTAATCAATGAGGTGAAAGACCTATACTTTGAAAACTATAAAACACTGATGAAAGAATTTGAATATGACACAAAAAATGGAAAGATAATTTATGCTCATCGGTTGGAATCCCAAATATTGTGAATATGTACATTCTACCCAAAGTAGTCTACACATTTATTTCAATCCTTATCAAAATAACCATTGCATTTTTTCCCCACAGAAATAGAACAAATAATGCTACAGTTTGTATTGAGCTTTGTACTTACAAAATATCCCAATGGACAGAAGAATCTTGAGAAAGAAGAAAAAAGTTTGAGGTATCACAGTCTGAAAATTCAAGATATAGTACAAACATGTAGTAATCACAGGACTATGATATTGTCACAAAAATAGATACAGAGATCAATAAAAAAGAATAGGTAGCCTAGGAATAAACCTACAATTATATGGTCAATTAATCTTCAACAAAGGAGGTGAGAATATGCAATGGGAAAAATACAGACTAGTCAACAAATTCTGTTGGGAAAACAATACAGCTACATGGAAAATAATGAAACTGGACCATTTTCTTATATCATACACAAAAATAAACTCAAAATGGATATAAGCCCTAAATATGTGTCCTGAACCCATAAAAATCATAGAAGGAGCAAAAGTATTAATTTCTCCGACAGCAACCAAAGCACTATTTTTATAGATATGCTTATGTGGCAAGGAAAACAAAAGCAAAAATAAGCTATTGGGATTATATCAAAATTAAAAGCTTTTTCCTTGAAAGTAAACAATGAACAAAACTTTAAAAAAACCTACTAAATTATACAAAGAATTTATACAACTCTACACTTAAAAACAAATAATTCAATTAAAGATGGGCCACATATATGAACAGATATTTCTCCAAAGAAGACATAGAGATGACCAAAAGACACATGAAAAGATGCAAGGGTGCCTGGATGGCTCAGTCAGTAAAGCGTTTGACTCTTGACTTTAGCTTAGGAAAACAGTTTGTGAGATTAAGCCCTATGTCAGGTTCTGCACTGAAAGTTTGGAACCTGCTTCAGATTCTCTCTCCCTATCTCTCTGCTCCTTCCCTGCTTGCTTGTGCTCTCTCAAAATAAATAAACTTAAAAAAAAAAAAGAAAACAAAAGAAGGTCAACATCACAAATCATCAGGGAAATGCAAATCAAAACCATAATGTGATGTCACCTCACTCTGTCAGAATGACTAAAATAAATATCACAAGAAACAAAAAGTGTTGACAAGGATGCAGATATTAAGGAACACTTAATGTACTATGTGTTCTTAGTGTACTATGGGTGGGAATGAAAACTGGTACAGGCACTCTGGAAAACAATGTGGGGGTTCTCTCATAAAATTAAAAATAGAATTACTACATGACCCAGAAATTTTACTACTGAATATTTACCTAAGGAGTACAAAAACACTAATTTGAAAAGATATATGCATCCATATGTTTATTGAAGCATTATTTCCAATAGTCCAAATATGAAAGCAACACAAGTGTCAATCCATAGATGAATGGAGAAAGAAAATGTATTTATATATGACAGAATATTCCTCAGCAATAAAAATAATCTTGCCATTTGCAACAACACGTATGCACCTAGGGCATATAATTCTTAATGATATGTCAGTTGAGAAAGAGAAATAACATGTGCTTTCACTCATGTGTGGATTTTAAGAAAAATATAAATATGCAAAGTAAAAAAAAAAGAGACAAACAAACAAAAAGATTCATAATTATGGAGAACAAACCGGTGATTGCCAGAGGGAAGTTCACTTAAGAAATAGGTTAAAGAGATAAAGGGAATAAAAAGTACACTTATTTTGATGAACACTGAGTAATAGATATAATTGTTTAATCAGTATATTGTATGCCTGAAACTAATATAGCACTGTATTTAATTGGACTTCACTAAAAATGCAGCTACCTAATATAGGGAAAGGCATTTTATAATGAGAAAAATCAATGAGGAGGATATGTCAATTAAAAGCATATGTGCACATAACAGAGAGTCCCAAATTACATGAGTCAAAACTGACTAAGTTGAAGAAATAAATATGCTTTTCAGCTATACATGGAGACTTCAATACCTCAATTTAAATAATGGATAGAACAACTATGAAGATAACTGGAATGGAATAGGAGACTTGAACAACACTATAAACCAATTAGACATCCAAGGAACACTGCACCCGACATCAGAATACACATTATTCTCAGGTGCTATGGAACATTCTGTAAAATAGATCATATCTTAGGCCTTAAAACAAGTCTCGATATAATTTAAAGGATTGAAAAAATAGAATATTGAGAGGAGGCAAGATGACGAAAAAGTAGGGAGCTACGTACATTTCAATTGCCCTCATATCTTAAACGGAGAAGGCCTGAAGTCTTGGGAACCCTTACAGAATCCAGGAGTTTGGGAGTAAAGGAGACAGAGTCCCCTGAGAAAACCTTATAGCGTGAGTGTGAACTGGGGAAGATAAAATCGGGCCAGAACTGGAGACACAGAAGGAAGGGGGGGGGATTCCACTTTGAGGGGAGCCGCAGTGAGTCTAGGGGAAAAAAAGAAAGAGTGGCACAAACTGCTCAAGACACCGTCCATGTAGCAGGAGAAGAGAAAAACCTCCATTCAGGACACAGAGGGATCCAGTTTTTAGCTGTTCAGCTGACCCTAGGCGGACGCACTTGTTCCAGGAAATCCAGGGAGAAACTGCTCCTCTCTCGCCAGCTCCAACTGGAGGGGACAAGAGCGATGCCTGAAGCTGCACTGTTGTGCTTCTGTCTCAGCTGGATCCCCAAGGGGGAGGTGAGAGGCTTGAAACTGCTCTGAGGGACTCGCATGGAGGTTATATTTCAGGCGACAGGACACAAAGAGACCCGGTTTCCTGCTGTCCAACTAGCCCTAGGCGGGATGCACTCATCCTAGGTGACCCCGGGTGAAACTACTTGCTCTCTAGCCAGACCTGGAGGAGACAGGAGCAGCGGCTTCCAGCTCAATCCCCAGGGTGAAGGTGAGAGGCTTGAGACTGCTCTGAGGGGCTCGCCTGCGAGTTTATATTTCAGGCAATTTCAGTGGGGCGCGCAGACTGAGATCTGGAAATGAGGCCTGGCTTGGGATATAGAGCACGGCCCACCTTGGCTACGCCCCTGGAACAGGGAGATCACACCCAAAAGAGTGAGTTGCAATGCTTGGTTCAAGAATGGACTGGGGAGCCGCCACTTTTCTCCCCACAACCGCCAAGGCAGGACTCCTGAGGGAACACTGGACCAAACCACGCCCATCCCCGGTAGAGACCTGCTCTCTTCCTCTTTTTTAATAGTTTATTGTCAGGTTGGTTTCCATGTAACATTCAGTGCTCATCCCCACAAGTGCCCTCCTCCATGTCCATCACCCCCTTCCCCTCCCCACCACCCCCATCAGCCCGCAGTTTGTTCTCAGCATTCAAGAGTTTGTCATGGTTTGCCTCCCTCCCTCCCCCCCTATTTCCACCCTTCTCCCCAAAGGTCCTCCATTAAGTTCCTCCTAATCCTCTATAAGAGCAAACATATGGTAGCTGTCCTTCTCTGCCTGACTTTTTTTTTAAAATTTCTGTTATAGTTTATTGTCAAGTTGGTTTCCATATAACACCCAGTGTTCATCCCATCAAGTGCCCTCCTCCACACCCATCACCCCCTTTCCCCTCTCCCCCACCCTCACCAGCCCGCAGTTTGTTCTCAGTATTCAAGAGTCTCTCATAGTTTGCCTCCCTCCTTCTCCTAAACTATTTTTCCCCTTCCCCTCCCCCATGGTCCTCTGTTAAGTTTCTCCTGTTTCACATATGTGTGAAAACATATGGTATCTGTCCTTCTCTGCCTGACTTATTCGCTCAGCATAACAGCTTCAAGTTACATCCATGTTGCTACACATGGCCAGATTTCAATCTTGCCCTTTTTTTTTTTTTTAAACAGAACCAGGGCAAGACAAAATTGGATGCATTGCCTTGATTAATTCTGGTCACTGGCTTGCTTAAACAGTCACATTTAATCCATTCTCTAGATGTAAATTCTACACCTCCACTGCTACCTTTTTATCTCTTTCTCTCTGGAGTAATCAGTGTATACAGTTTCTCTGAGTAGCATTATCACCATTTCTTTCACCTCCTCCCCAAACATATTCCCCCCTTTCTCTCTCTGAATTAAGCATCTTAGTATTTCTCCCTGCTCATTCCATTTCCCATTTTGCTTCCTCCCCGCCCTGTCATTTTTCTCTTTGTATATGTTCTTCCACCAGCACAGCATACACTCTTTATTTGTAGATGGGAATTCTGGTTCTATGCTTTAGGCTGTCCTTTATCTACTGGCTTTTTTCTTTTTCCTTTCTTTTTTTTTTCCTTTTTTATGTATTTTTATTTTTATTACTCGTCTTCGTTCCTTCCTCTTTTTTTTTTTGTATGCGTCCCTTCTTTTTTTTTTTCTTTTTCTTTTTCCCTTTCGGTTTGCATGTTCGTTGGATTTGTCTGTGCGTTCCTGTACCTTTGTTTCCTGTGTGTTTGTCTGTCTATTATTTTCCCCAGGGCTACCTCAAGAAACAAGCCAAAGTACACATGGTGGAGAGTCCCAAATACCACTACGAGTAGGGAAATAAAATAACCAAGGTCTCAACAAGAGAGACCAGAGACACCATTCAAAGAACACTTTCTGAAAGGACAGACCATGGGCAGTCAAAGAGCCTTCTGTGGTACAGCAGCACTCACAGGTACAGAATGCATAACAAGCTTTTAAAACTCACAAGAGATAGAAAGCTAGCCAAAATGATGAAACAAAAGAGCTCATCTCTAAAGAAACTACAGGGAGAACTGACAGCTAAAGAATTGCTCAAAACAGATATAAGCAAAATAACTGAACAATAATTTAGAACAGTAGTCATAAAATCAATCCCTGGGCTTGAAAAAGGTATGTAAGACATCAGAGAAACTATTGCTACAAAGATTATGGAGCTTAAAAATAGTTGTGATTAATTTAATGTTGCGGACGAAATGACACAAAGACAAGACACACACAAAAGACAGACACAGACACAACTCCGGCCGGAGGAACAATTCTATGCAAGCCCCTCTTGCGGTTTATTTTATATGAACTGAAATTTACAAGATGCATTCCTTTACCAAATAAGGGCAAGTAGCCAAACACATTTCAAGGACTGGGGGAGCAAAGGGAGGATGCGACCACAACATGTTTACTAAGAGGCCTGCTCACAATTCCAGCCTCCTCCTTATTTCTAAGGAGGGCATGTTCCCTCGTGTGCAAGCAGATCATTAACCTTGTATATTGTGTGGAGGCCCCTTGGCAGAACATCCTGTTTGAGGCATGATCTGCCCAGGCAGAGAGTCTCGTTTGCAGGCACATCTCCGCGACCCTAACCATGCTTTCTTGTGGTCACTGTCGGGCTCCGACATTTAAAAATGCTATAAATGAGACGCACAATAAAATGGAGGCATCCAATACACGGACTGAAGAGGTAGAAAGGAGAATAAGTGATTTAAAAGACACAATTATAGAAAAAGAGGAAGTTGAGAAAAAGAGAGATAAACTGATCAAGGAACACAAAAGGAGAGTTCGAGAGGTTAATGATACAATCAAATGGAACAATATCCATATCATAGGAATTCTAGAGGAGGAAGAAGAGAAAAAGGCGCAGCAGGAGTCCTTGAACAAATTATAGCAGAGAACTTCCCCAATCTGGGGAAGGAAACAGACATTAAAATTCAAGGCACAGAGAACTACCCTCAGACATAACTTGAATCAATCTTCTGCACGACATATCTTAGTGAAACTGACAAAATATAAGGACAAAGAGATAATTCTGAAAGCAGCTAGGGAGAAAAGGGCCCTATCATAAAAATGGAAACCTATCAGAGTAGTGACAGACCTATCTACTGACACTTGGCAGTTCAGAAAGTAATGGCAGGAAATCTTCAATGTGATGAACAGAAAAAACAGGCATCAAAAAACCTCTATCCAGCAAGCCTGTTATTCAGAATAGAAGGAGAGATAAAAGTCTTTCCAAATAAGTAAAAATTGAAAGACTTCGTCACCATTAAACTAGCCCTACAAGAAATTTTGAGGGGGACTCTATGAAGGAAATATCACAAGGGACGCAAGATACTAGAGATGCTACCAGAACCATGAATCCAAAAAGGACACAATGAATCTAAACCCATATTTTTCAATAATAACACTGGATGTAAAGGGGCTGAAAGCACCAATGAAAAGACATAGGGTAACAAAATGGATAAAAAAGCAAAATCCATCTATCTGCTGTACAGGAAACATTTTAGACTGGAGGTCACCTTCAGATTGAAAGTAAGGGGATGGAGGGCACTTGTGGTGATGAGCACTGGGTGTAATATGGAAACAAATTTACAATAAACTTTTTTGAAAAAAGAAAATAAGGGGATGGAGAAATATCTATCATGCAACTGGAAGTCCAAAGAAAGCTGAGTAGCTATGCTTATATGAGACAAGCTGGACTTTAACTTAAAGACAGTAACAAGGGATAAAAAAGGGTATTATATAATAATTAAAGTGTTTATCCATCAGGAAGAGCTACAAATGATAAATGTCTATGTACGAAATATGGACGCACCTAACTATATAAAACAATTAATCACAAACAGAAACAATCTTATATATAAGAATGTGCTAATAGCAGGGGACTTTATTTTTTTTTAATTTTTTTTAATGTTTTTTTATTTATTTCTAGGACAGAGAGAGAGAGACAGCATGAGCAAGGAAGGGTCAGAGAGAGAGGGAGTCACAGATTGAAACAGGCTCCAGGCTCTGAGCTGGCAGTCAGCA
>JAESUZ010000802.1:0-97139 GCA_017311185.1 Proteles cristata cristata
AGAGAAAGACAGATACCATATGTTTGCACATATAGGAGGATTAGGAGGAACTTAACGGAGGACCATGGGAGAGGAGAAGGGGAAAAATAGTTGAGGAGAGGAAGGGAGGCAAACCATGAGAGACTCTTGAATGCTGGGAACAAACTGAGGGCTGATTGGGTTGAGGAGAGGGGAAGGGGGTGATGAGCATGGAGGAGGGCACTTGTTGGGATGAGCACTGGGTGTTATATGGAAACCAACTTGACAATAAACTATTTAAGGAAAAAAATAAAGTTGTATTTAAGAACTCTTTGATTAACTAAAGGTAATGCTTTGTCCTGTTTTTCTACACAACTTTTATAGTTTCGCATTTTATATTTAGACCCATAATCAACTTTGAGTTAATAGTTACACCAATTATGATGTGTCAGCATTTTGATTTGGTTTTGTTTTTTTGCATATGGGTATCTAATTGTTCCAGCACCACTTTTTGAAAAAAATATCTTCAAAGAATTGAATTTGCATTTTTGTCAAAAATCAGTTTACTGTATTTGTTTGGGTCTATTTCTGGGCTCTCCATCTCATATTCCACTAATCTGTGGGTCTATCCTTTTGCCAACACCACACTGTCTTGATTATTGTAGCTTTATAGTAAGTCCTAAAGTTAGGTAGTTTGAGGTTTTTTTTTTTTTTGAATTGTATTCATCAGTCTGGTACCTTTCCTTCCCACATACATTTTATAATCAGTTTGTTGATATTTACAAAAAAAGCTTGAGTGGGATTACAACAAATTTATAGATCATGTTGAGAATTCTCATTTCAACAATATTGAGTGATTTAGTTCTTTCATTTCTCCCATCAGTGTTTTGCAGTTTTCTGCATACAGACTCTAAAATATTTAACTACTTAACCTAAGTACTTAGCTTTTTTGGTGCTATTATAAATGGTATTGATTTCTTAATTTCAAATCGCAGCTGTTAGTTGTTATAGGAAAGCAAATGACTTCTGTATATTAACCTTGTATCATGCAACCTTATTAAACTTACTTTCATGAAATTTTTGTAGATCCTTTGGGTGTTTTTACATAGATATATAATTTGCAAAATAGGTTTTATTTCTTCCTTTCTAATATGCATGTCTTTATTTTTCTTGCTTTATTGCACTAGTTAGGATTTCCAAAAACAACGCTGAATACAAGTGGTGAGAAAAGGAGATCCTTCTCTTAGTCCTGATCTTAGGCGGAAGGAATTCAATCTCTTTTTTTTTTTTTAAATATTTTTATTTATTTCTAGGAGAGAGAGAGAGAGAGAGAGAGAGAGAGCAGGGGAGAGTCAGAGAGAGAGGGAGTCACAGACTGAAACAGGCTCCAGGCTCTGAGCTGGCAGTCAGCACAGAGCCCGACGCGGGGCTCGAACCCACGAACCGTGAGATCATGACCTAAGCGAAAGTCAGACGACCAACCGACTAAGCCACCCAGGCGCCCCAGGAATTCAATCTCTTGACATTAAGTATGAGGCTCGTTGTATGTTTTTCATACATATCCTTTATTAGGTTAAGAAAATTCCTTTCTATTCCCAATTTGTTTAGCTTCTTATAATAAATGGGTATTGCGTTTTGTTAAACTGTTTGTCTGAACCTAATGAGATGATTATATGGTGTTTCTTAGTCTATGCATGTGGTGGATTACATTGATTTTTTTTTAATGCTGAAAGAGACTTGTATTCCTGGGATGAACCCCAGCTGGCCTTGATCTTTTTTATATATCATTGCATTCAATTTGTTGATATTCTGGCATGATTTTTATATTTACGTTCATGAATACTCATCTATAGTTTTCCTTTCTTTTATTGTCTTTGTCTAAATTTGGTATTAGGATAATGATGATCTCAAAAAATAAGTTTGGAAGTGTCCTTTATTTTTCTATTTTCTGGAAGAGAATATATAAAATTGGTGGCATTTCTTTCTGAAATGTTTGGTAGAATTCATGAGTGAAACCATGTTGGCCAGGTGTTTTCTTGTTTCAAAGTTTTGTGTTCTGTTTTTTGTTTTTTGTTTTTTTTTACTACTATTTCTTTAATAGATTTGGGACTATTCAAGTTATATAGTTTTTCTTGAGTAGGTTTTGGTATTTTGTGTCTTAGTTTGCTCAGGCCACCATAACAAAATGCATAGACTGGTTGGCTTAAACAATGGAAGTTTATTTTCTAACAGTTCTGGAAGCTAGAAGTCCAAGATAAAGGCACCAGACAATTTGGTTCCTGCTGAGAGCTCTCTTCCTGGTTTGTAGATGGCTACCTTCTTACTATGTCCTTATGAGAGAAAGAGGGTTGGAGGGCAGGTAGGGAGATATCACTGGAAAATATCTACTCTTCCTCTTTTATAAGGACACCAGTTCATTTGGTTCAGGGCTCTGCCCTCATCATGTCATTTAATCACCTCCTTAAAGACCCTATCTCTAATACGGTAATATGAGGAATTAGGGCTTCAAGGTGAATTTTGGTGGGAGGGAACAATTCACTCCATAGTGGTATATTTGTAGGAACTGGTCCATTTCATCTAAATTATCAAATCTATGGGCACAAAGTTGTTTCTGGTATTCCTCTTATTGTCCTTTTAGTATCTGTAGGATCAGTGATAAAAATTGACATTGGTAATATCTCTTCCCTTCTTTTCTTGGTAATCTGGCTAGAGGCTTATCCATTTTATTGATATTTTCAAATAAACAGCTTTGGATTTATTGACATTCTTGGTTTTTTCCTCCCATTTTCTGTATCATGAATTTCTGCTCTAATTTTTTGCTATTTCCTTCCTTTTGTTTGCTTTAGGTTTAATTTGCTCTTCTTCATCTAATTTCCTAATGTAGAAGTACAGGTTATTGATTTTGACCTTTATTCTTTTCTAATATATACATTTATTGCTACATATTTCCCTCCAACCACTGCTTTAGCTGCTTACCATAAATTTTGATAGGCTCTATGTTCATTTTCCTTTAGTTCAAAATCTTTTTTAACTTTGAGGCTTTATACCTATATATTTTTTGGAATATAGCTTAATTCCCAAATATTGGAGACTTTTCTGTCTTTTTGTTATTGATTTCTAGTTGATTCCATTATGGTCAGAGTATATAACATACGCTATGTTTTTAGATTCTTTTAAATTGGTTGAGCTTTTTTTATGGCCCAGAATGTGGTCTGTCTTGGTGGATGTTTCATTTAAATTTCAGAACAATGTGTACTTTACTTTTGCTGGATGGATCATTCTATAAATGTCATTAGGTCAAGTTGGTTGATAGTGCTATTCAGGGTATTTATATCCTTACTGATTTTCTGCCTGCTTAATCTATCAATAATGGAGAAGGAGGTTTTAACATTTCCAAGGACAATTGTGGATTTGCTTATTTCTAATTTTATCTCTGTCAGTGTTTGCTTTATGTACTTTGATGGTCTCTTGTTAGGTTCTGCATTTTTAGAATGGTTACATGTTCTCTTAAAGAACTGATCCCTTTATCACTATGTCATGTACCTTTTTATCCCTAATAATCTTCCTTGTTCTGTACACTGCTTGGTCTGAAATATAGCAACTCCTTGTTTGATTATTATTTGCATGGTGCTTCTTTCTCCATCCCTTAATATTGTCCCACAGTGTCTGAATACTGTATGTGTTTTTGTTTATTGTCTCTCCCTTCCACCTCCTCTCTCTCTCTTTTTTTTTTTAATGTTTTTTATTTATTTCTAGGAGAGAGAGAGAGAGAGAGAGCAGAGGGTCAGGGAGAGAGGGAGTCACAGACTGAAACAGGCTCCAGGCTCTGAGCTGGCAGTCAGCACAGAGCCCGACGTGGGGCTCGAACCCACGAACTGTGAGATCACGACCTAAGCGAAAGTCGGACGCTTAGCCGAAGCTACCCAGGCGCCCCTCTCCCTCTCTCTTGTATTTCAGTCTGGGTAATTTCTACGGACTTTTTTTTTTTTTTTTTTTTTTTACATTTAGTGATATCTTTGAATATGTCAAGTCTACTGATGAACCTATAAATGTCATTCTTCAATTCTGTTACTGTGATTTTGATTTTGAAAATTCTTTCTTATATTTTTCATCACTCTGCTGACATTACCCATCTCGTCTTTCATTTTGTCTCCCTTCTCCATTAGAGTCCTTAACATATTAACCATTCATTTCCTGACAATTTCCATACCCGTGTCACATGTGAGTCTAGTTCTCATGGTGCTTTGTCTCTTCAAATTCTTATTTGTTGCCTTTTAGCATGCTTTGTAATCTTGTTGTTGTTGAAAGGCATAAGTGTTGTATAAAGCACTAGCCACTGACGTAAACAGGACTTTAAGGTAAGTATTTACACCAATCTGGCCAAGACGTGGGTAGGTCTGATGTGTCTTGTCTCTATGGGTACCAAAGACATTATATGCCTCTAGTGACCTTGTTTTTGTCTTCCCTCTTGGCCTATGGCCTTCTCTTTGTACTGCACCTCACAGTCTATCTGCTGCAGTTCTCCCAGCTGTAATCCACTGTTCTAACTGGAGGCTCACTGGCAGGTTATAATGTATAATGTATGGAGGAGAAGGGCATTATCTAATATTTGGATGAAGTCTTAGTGTTTGGAGAGAACAGTGGGCCTATGTCTTTGGAGTGTAGCCTTCGCAATTGTTTTTGTCCCTTTTCAGGGTTATAGGTTGAACAGCAACTACCAGAATGTTGAAGAGGCAAGAAAGAGTTCTTTCTTAGAGCCTTTGGAGGAAACATATCCCTGCCTGCCTTGATTTCAGGCTTCTATCTTCCAGAACTATGAAAAAAATAAATTTGTTTCTTTTTGTTGTTGTTTTTTACCTTTTTAAAAAATTTATTTATTTTGAGAGAGAGAGAAAGCACAAGTGGGGAGAGGAGCACAGAGACAGAGAATCCCAAGTCTCTGCACTCTCACCACAGAGCCTGATGAGAGGCTCAAACTCATGACCTTAGCCAAAGTCAAATGCTCAATTGACTGAGCCGCCCAGGCGCCCCAAATTTCTATGATTTTAAGCCAACTAGTTTATGGTAATTTGTTATAGCAGTGTTAGGAAACTGGTACACAGGGGTAAAGCTTTTTTTCACTTGTGCTACCTAATACCTTACCTGGCTGTATCATCCCCAGTCTATGCCTTTGAAACCTTCTTGCCTATATACTGAGGCTTTCTTTTCTTTTTTTCCCCCTTATATGAGAGAGGGAGACAGAGTGGGATGGTTTATTATTCTTGTCTTTCTTGAAACCTGTAGGATAATCTTGGAAATAAGTGGCTAGAGATCCTCACAACTGCATGGAAAATATTTGCAGTCCACGTAAGTATCTGATATCGCACAATGTGAATATAGTTAACACTTGAACTGTACACTCAAACATGGTTAAGATGCTGAATTTAATTTCTGTGGGCTTTATCAATGGAATGCCATTCAGCAATCAAAAAGAATGAAATCTTGCCGTTTGCAACAACATGGATGGAGCTAGCATGTATATTATTCTAAACAATATAAGTCAGTCAGAGAAACACAAATAGCATATGATTTCACTCATATGTGCAATTTAAGAAACAAAACAACAAGCAAAGGGAAAAAAATAGTCAACCCAAGAAACAGACTTAACTATAGGGAACAAACTGATAGTTCCCAGGGAGGAGAGTGTGTGTGTGTGTGTGTGTGTGTGTGTGTGCGCGTGCGTGTGTGTGTGTGTGTGTGTGTGTGAGAGAGAGAGAGAGAGAGAGAGAGAGAGAGAGAGAGAGGGACAGGTTGAACAGGTGATGGGGATTAAGGAGTGCACTTGTTGTCATGAGCACCAGGTGTTGTATGGAAGTGTTGAATCAATTCTACACCTGAAACTAATATTACACTATATGTTAACTAACTGGAATGAAAATAAAAACTTAAAAATAAAGTATCTGTCTCCACATATCTTACCAAAATGATCCTCGTGTTGCTGCCAAGCACAATTCAGAGACTTGGAGGCTGTATGGCGCCAATGGATGGCTAACGGAAATAAGATTCTAAAGTTGGGCTGTCGGAAGGCCAAGCACGTGACTCCTCCCCTCAGCACATTCTGGAGCCTGCCCTGTAGGTGGGGCAACCTGCAGCACCACATCCTGGGACATTTGACAGTGAGAAGAGAGAGTTAGTAACGATATAAACAACTTTTATGAGGCTGTAGGAATATACCAGATGTAACTATAGGAAAGAATAGATTTAATTATCTCAACTCAGAGGCTTAAACAAAGGAAAAATTCTGAAAAGCTAAGCATAAGTGGTCTATAACCATCACTTCCATTTTCTCACTACACTCTTTTTTTATGCTTTGTAATCTTGCTTCTAACATACTATTTAACTTTAGTGGTTCTTTAAAAATTAACTAATTAAAGTTTTTCTTAATGTTTACTTAATTTTGAGAGAGAGAGAGAGAGGCAGAGTGCAAACGAGGGAAGGGCAGAGAGAGAGGGAGACACAGAATTCAAAGCAGGCTCCAGGCTCTGAGCTGTCAGCACAGAGCCCCATGTGGGGCTGGAACTCGCGAATGGTGAGATCATGACCTCAGCTGAAGTTAGATGCTTAACTGACTGAGCCACCCAGGCGCCCCCCAAATTCAGTAACTTTAACGTTACAATCACATTGAAGAATTGCTTTTCGGGTCTCATCCTGTGGGCCCTCTTCTCTTGTGACACTATTGATCACGCTCACCTGACTTCTTACAACTTTTTTCCCCCCACTGATTATGTGTGATTGTGAGCAAGTTACCTAAACTCTCAGTTACTCTGGTTTCCTGTTTTGTAAAATGAAGATAATAATAATACTTACTTAATGGGTTTAATATAAAGACTAAAGTACTTAGAACTCTGTCCCATAGTATTATTATCATCATCATTACTTTAAAGGTTATTGTTGGGGATAAAATATGTCTGTTGGTAAAAGTACCTTGATACACCTGCTTAGAGTTGGCGACTACTTGAGTGTCACGATTTCAGAAAGATTAACAAAAAAAACCCACTTCATTTGCATAATACCTTTAAAAGAATTAATTTGTCCGGTGGGAAAAGAGGGAGTAAGACATCCAACTACTGAGAAGGTGTATGATGCTTGATGTGACCCTTCACAATAACCTCTTAAGGTCACCAAATGCACAGTGATTATTTTCAGTGTTATGTGCATGTGTGTGTGTGGTGTAAACTGAGGAAGGAACTGAATTTCATGTTGATGTGGGATGACACCAATCATAGATTCAGAGGCCATAGCTAGAGATGTAACTGCATATGCTGCTGACTTGGGGAGGGTTCCAAAATAACAGGCTACGAAATGAGGAGCTGAAGTCAAATTTATTGATATTTTATGGGTGTAGGCAAGGGGCAGAGAATGGTGAGGTTTCTGCTGGTATCTCAGTTACATTTATGTTCTCTATGGTCTCTTGTTTCCCAAACTCCTACCTACAGCTATTATCTAAGACAGAGGCTGGCAAATTATGGTCCATGCCTATTTTTGTATGGGCCACAAGCTAAGAATGGATTTTATAGTTTTAAAGGATTAGAGGGGCTCCTGGGTGGGTCAGTCACTTGAGCATCCGACTCTTGATTTCAGCTCAGGTCATGATACCAGGGTCATGGAATCAAGCTCCATGTCAGGTTTTGTGCTGAGTGTGGGCCCTGGTTTAGACTCTCTCCCCCTCTGAAGGGGGGTGATGGGTACGGAGGAGGGCACTTGTGGGGATGAGCACTGAGTGTTATATGGACACCAACTTGATAATAAACTATTAAAAAATAAAAAATAAAAATAAATTATTAAAAAAATAGATTATCTCCCCCTCTCCCCTGCCCATTCTTTCTCTCTCTCCCTCTCTCAAAAATGAATGAATGACTGAATGAATGAATAAAAGGCTGTAAAAAAAAACAAAAAAGAATATGAGGCCAAGACCATATGTAGCCTATAAAGTCTACAATATTTACTATTTGGTCCTTCAAAGTACAATTACAAAGTGTACAAAGTACAATTTTTCAAACCCCTGGTTTAGTGCTCAATTCTTTTTTTTTAAGTTTATTTATTTTGAGAGCATGAGAGATGTGGTGGGTGGTGGGGGGAAAGGAGAAAGAGGGAGAGAGGGAATCCCAAGCAAGCTCCACACTATCAGCACAGAGCCCAAGGCAGGGCTTGATCTCATGAACCGTGAGATTGTGACTTAAGTGAGATTGTGACTTAAGGCAAAACCGAGAATTGGGCACTTAACCCACTGAGTCACCCCTAACTGACACGAATTCTTAATCAAATACTCTTCTCCCTTTATATTGGATTGCTCCCCCAGGAAACCACTCTAAAGTGTATATATATATATATATATATATATATATATATATATATATATATATATTCATTTCTTCATTATTTCACCTAACAAATATTACTGAGTATGTATAAAACAGGTACTTTATATTTTTTTTTACATTTTTTAAATGCTTATTTTTGAGAGACAGAATGTGAGGGGGAGGGGCAGAGAGAGAGGAAGACACAGAATCTGAAGCAGGCTCCAGGCTCTGAGCTGTCAGCACAGAGCCCGACGCAGGGCTTGAACCCATGAACAATGAGATCATGACCTGAGCTGAAGTCAGATGCTTAACTGACTGAGCCACTCAGGTGCCCCTAACAGGTACTTTCTTAAATACTGGGAAAAGAAACATAAATAAGTCAGCAATCCCTGCCACCATTCAAGAAACTCACAGTCTAATAGGGACGAAAGACAAATATAGGGTGATAACTACTACTACTTATGACATTTTAAAACACAGAATACAGTGAAAAACTGCAAAGGAGAAAGCAGTTAACTATGCCTGGTAAAATCGGCTCCACATGATCTATACTATTTGAAGAACTGTTTTATTGTTTTGTATTTACTTACAAAATAAAATATGCTCATGTGTAAAAAGAAAAGAAAGAAAAATATACACAACACAGAAATATAGAAAATAAAATGTGAAGCCTCCTGTCCTCAATATTTGTCTTTCTCACTCATCACCAGTCAACAATCAACAGTTTGATTGTTTCAGATCACACACAGTTGAAGTTTCCACACATTCTATACTCCCAAAAATACATTTTGCATTTGATAGTTTTCAGATCGTCCGGGGAAATACTTAAGAGTGCAATTCATGGGGGGCACCTGGAGGGCTCGACAGGTTAAGTGTCCAACTCTTGGTTTTGGCTCAGGTCACGATCTCATGGTTCGATGGTATTGAGCCCTGGGTCAGCCTTTGCACTGGCAGCACAGAGCCTGCTTGGGATTATCTCTCCCTCTCTCTCTGCCCCTCCCACTCCCTTGTGCATGCTCTCTCTCTCTCTTTCTCAAAAATGAATTATTTAAAAAAATTAAAAAGTGACAATACCAAGTTATAACAAGGATGTGGAGATATCGAAAATATAGAAAGAATGTATCAAACTCAACACACACAAAAAAAAACAAATAATCTTGTTAAGAAATGGGCAGAAGGGGCGCCTGGGTGGCTTAGCTGGTTAAGCATCCGACTTCAGCTTAGGACATAATCTCATGGTTTGTGGGTTCGAGCCCCACATCATGCTCTGTGCTAACAGCCAGCTCAGAGCCTGGAGCTGCTTCAGATTCTGTGTCTCCTTCTCTCTCTGACCCTCCCCTGCTCACGCTGTGTGTGTCTCTCTCTCTCTGAAATAAATAAAACATAAAAATTTGTTTTAAAGTATACTACATATTTTAGGGAGACTTTCCAGTTTTCTCATTATTGTTTTCTACCTTCATTTCACTATGAAGTGAACAAAGGCAAACAAACATCTAGTATAACTGTAATTGTTTCAAGCTTTTGAGACTTATGGCCCAGGATTATCATCAATTTTTCTGTGTGCATAAAAAGGACATCACAAAATATCTCTATGTCTAGTAAATATTCCTACCTTAAAGTCAACTTCGAGCATTTCTTTACTAACTGACTTTAGAGCCTGAGATTTCCAAATTAAGTCAATCTCTGGATTTAGGCAACACAGGGATCCTGTCACCATGCGATCTGGCTACTGGTATTTTATACATACAGTATATCAGCTTGGTTCAAATCCTCAGTAGCGGTGACATTTGACGAGGAAAGCAAGATACATCTCAGGTAGGTCTGTTTGTTGAGGGTGGCTTCAGATAAAACTGCCACTAAACAGGATCCCAGGTGGCTGTGGAAAGACCCCTAATAAGGGGAGCCCTGAAAAGGGGGTGGCTGTACTCTTTCCTAGAAAAAAACTTCAAATTTGTGTTATTAATATATCTCCATCCGTTGTCTTTTGGATGGTGTTGCCTTTGTATACTTCTTCCACCCTTTTACTTCCAATCTTCCTACATATGCACGTTTAACTTGCATCTTTTATAAACAGTACATAGTTGTTTTTTTTTTTTAATGTTTTATTTATTTCTAGGAGAGAGAGAGAGAGACAGTATGAGCAGGGGAGGGTCAGAGAGAGAGGGAGTCACAGACTGAAACAGGCTCCAGGCTCTGAGCTGGCAGTCAGCACAGAGCCCGACGCGGGGCTCGAACCCACGAACGGCGAGATCATGACCTAAGCGAAAGTCTGACGGTTAACCGACTAAGCCACCCAGGCGCCCCTATATTTTGTTTTTTAAACAGTTTAATATTCTTCGTCCTGTAATTAATGTTTGGTTCATTTACATTTAACATAATTATTCATATATTTGAACTTTACTATATCAATATTTGCTTTCTATTTCTCTTGCCTATTTTGTTACATTTTCTCTTGTTTGGTTTTATACTTATTAGGTAATTTGTATCATTAAACCTCCTCCTTTGCTGACTTGTATATTATACATTCTTTTACTGGTTTTTAAAAAGGAGTTATTCTAGGACTTATAACATGTATCTTCAATTTATTAAATTATAATGCAAATTAGAGAATTTATATTCACTCCATTTATATTCCTTCCTCAACTACTGTTGTGTATTTTAATTAACACACATATATCCCACATGACATGACATTACTATTTTTGTTTTATACAATCAATGGGCATTAAGATCTACTCATATATTAAACCTCCTCACATTTCATTCCATCTTATAGCTCCAAGCTTTTATTTGGGATCATTTGACTTTTGCTGGAAGATCATTAATATTTCCTTTGGAGCTGGTGGCAGATTTCCTAACTTTTGAACCATCTAAAAACAGCTTTTACTTACATTTTAGAACAATTATTTATTTATTTTGAAAGAGAGAGAGCATGAGTAGGGGAGGGTCAGAGAAAGAGGGAAAGAGAGAATCCCAAGCAGGCTCCACGCTGCCAGCACAGAGCCCAACACAGGGATTGATCCCATGAACCCTGAGATCATGACCTGAGCCAACATCGAGTCAGATGCTTAACTGATTAAGACACCCAGGCATCCCTACTTCCATTTTTGAAGGCTATTTTCACTGGATATAGAATTTTAGATTGGCAGTCACTTCCTCCAGCATTTTGGAGATATCATTCCATTATCTTCATGTTGTTTCTGTCAAGCCAATCTAACTGCTGCTCCCTATAAGTTTTTTTTCCAACTACTTTTATGTTTTTTATCTTTTTCTTCATTTTTAGCAGTTTTTACAAAATACACCTAGATAAGATTTTCTCTGTATTTATTCTGCTTTGAGTTACAGCACTTTTGAATCTATGACTTGATGCTTGTGATAGGCATAATTCCAAAATGACTTCCAGTGATCCTTGCCAAATTATAATATCTTCCCTTAGAGTATGAATATGGTAGGATTTCACCTGAGTGATTAAGCCATGTATATGGCACAGATGACTTTTAGAAACATCTTTGGTTGCGCTGTCCTTATCCAGCCATCCCTTAAAAGGGACGGGGTTCTTTCTGGTGAAAGAGATGTGAAACCAGAAGGGATTTGCTGTCAAGGAGATTCTCCATTGGCTTTGAAGACGGAGGGACCACAGGACAAGTCATGTAGACACTCTCAAGGAGATGATAGTGAGTAACAAATCACATGCAAGAAGGAAACAACCTCAGTACAACAGCCATGTGGAACTGAATTCAGCCAACAATCTGAAGCTGAATCTGCATTCTTAGCCAGAGCCTCGAGAAAGGAATGCAGGCTGGTCAATACCCTCATTCCAGCCTTTAATATACTGGCCAGTCATGCCACACCTGGTATCCTATCTATAGAACTGTGAGCTAATAAGTGCGTATTGGTTTAATCTACCAAGTGTCTGGAAAATTGGTATGCAGCAATAGCAAAATAATACAATGCTTTTGTTGCTTTTAGAAAACTCTTAGTCATCATCTCTTCTTCACAGTCAATTCCAGTAACATCCAATCAGTTCTATAACTGGCTCAATCTGAAATCTATGCTTCAAATTGATACTTCCTCTTTAAAATTTCTCCCCTATGGCCAATTATCAAATCATAACTTTTACTTCCTCAAAAATTCCCAAACCTGACCCACTGCATTACAGCTTTACTTGCCACCATCCCAGTCAAAGCCCACGGCTACTTCCCACCCAAAGACTGTGTGTAATAGCCTCCTAATTGATCTATCCATGTACACATTTGCCCTCCCTTCAAACCATTTTGTACACTATAGGAAGAGTGAACTAAAATAGATTTGTTGGTATGTCATTCCCTCTGAATGGATCCCTAAGGCCTTCAGGGTAAAGTCCAAGTTCTTTATCATGTTATATAATGCCTTCTTTTATCTGATCCTGAGTTACATTTCAGCCTCACTTCTCCCTTGTACTTCATTGCTTATTTTTTTTTAATTTTAATTATTTTTACAAATAGTTTATTGTCAAGTTGGCTTCCATATAACACCCAGTGCTCATCCCCACAAGTGCCCTCCTCCATGACCATCACCCCCCCTCCTCCCCACACTCATCAGTCCTCAGTTTGTTCTCAGCATTCAAGAGTCTTCATTGCTTATTGTTTGCCAGACTCACTGTACTCTTTTCCTGATCCTAAGAAACTCCTGTCCATGCCCTTTGTTCTCTCAGAGTAGGAAACTCTGTCTTTTATTCATATTTCAAGAATTAGTAGAGATATCATTTCATCTAAGAATTCTTCCCTAAATTCCCAGAATGAAGCTTTCTTTTGTTCTCTCATAATATTCTGTTTATGTCTCTATCTTCCTTCTTCATACATTTCGATGAACCTATGTTTTTATATCTTTCCTCCAAGTAATACTTGGATGCTCCTCAATAGAAAATGTATGTCTCATTAATTTTTGTATTTTTAACATCTAGCATGGTTCTAGTGCTTTGTAAAACTCCACAAATGTTTGTGGGAATTCAACTGAGTTACCTTTTTCCCAACCTCCTATTTTATTTAAATCTGGTAAGATGTCTGTTGTAACTCTTCACTTCAGTAAGTAATAAAAATATTCAGGTCAAATCAAAGGTAAGCTTTGCAGAAGGCCAACAAAAGAACTTCCTTTGCCTATGGTCTCTTAACCAGTTCCCTTTGATTATGGTAATTTAATTAATTAATACATAATTATATTAATTATCAAACCTATCAAAATATAGATTTATAATTTTTGTTCATGAAGGTTTCAGGAAAACTTTGTTAAAATCTTGCTTAAATTTCATTCATTCATTCACTTAATGCACATTATATCTGCCAAATCTCCATAAACTATCCCTAAGAAGCTTTTTATTTTTTCTTCCTAATAAGCTTTTTAAAAATAAAAATTACACTTGTGTGGAATGTCTTTGTTGATAATTTGTAATTTTCTAAGTACACAACTTGAAAATCTGTTCTATAATCCAGCCCAGGAGATACTTGATAAATAGACTAAAAACTTCCTTCTTTGTCTTTGTTAGAAACAGTAATATATTTACATAAATCCAGTCTTAAAGCACCTCTCCTATTCTCCTTAATTCCTTTGATCATTGAGAGCAGTGTAATGATATCATCTGACTTCTAGCTTATGCATGCCAGGACACATGTATTTTTTCTTTCTGAGAGCAGAGTCAAAACACTGTTCATGTTCTCTTTGCAAGTATGTCTTTCCACAAGCCTGAGGTAATTCTGGGCCTTATGCTTCCAAATACTAATCCTTTAGGCACATGCCCCTGTTATTTTTGTCCTTCTTTTCATATTATTCTTTTTGAAAGGGAACCATGAGCTCATTGTAAAACTTCCCATGTAGCCCATGGTTTCCCTTTCTCCTTTAATAGAATAATTTGGTGCTCACTTCGGCAGCAGATATACTTTAATAGAATCATTTGCTGGTTCATAGTCAAAATTATGTTTTTGAGAGCTTCCCAACCTTTAGAGTCTAAAACCATCTTAATGTAAATTAAGGTCCAACAAGTATCAATCACAATAACAGAAACTTTTGGAGAACAGCCATAGCTAGAAATTCTAGTCAGAGTAGGCAATTACATAATAGGTCAATTTGAATCTTTTCATGGTTATTACTAAGGAAGAAGCATTACCTCCTGAAAGGCTTAAAGCCAAGAATCCATTTAGCTCCCGTCAATTTTTCCTTCCAAATGTCTCTCAGGTTTGTCCTTTTTCCATTCCTATGGATGCCTTCATCACCTCATACCTGGCCTCCTGCCATGGGCTAGACGGTTTCTGTGCCTCTAGTCCATCCATATTCCAATCCATTTTCCATACTACTGCCAGATTAATCTTCTTAAAACACTTTCATCATGTCACTCTCTAGCCTGAGATCTAGCTCGAATGTCACCTTCTTTGTAAAATCTTCCTCACTGCCCAAGGAAGAATTAATAGCTGCCTCGTCAAGGTTTTATTTTAGTTCTTTGTGCAAACCCTTCCTAGTGCACTTACAACGTATCTAATAATCACCTGTTTAAATTACTATTTTTCTCTCCCCTTTTGCGAAGAGCTCCTTGAGGGCAGGCAAAAGGATGGAGTCATCTCTTCACAACGGCACTCAAGGCTTCACGTGATTGCCCCCTTCTTGCCCCACCGACCCAGGGTCTTTACCTGTGTTTCCTCTGACTCTCACGTTCTCTCTATTATTCTTTCAACTCATCTTTCAGGTCTCAGATTCAATATCCATTCACTAAAGAAAACTTCCCTGACACTCTTAACTAAGTAATCAACTCATTTAAAAAATATGTATTGGGTGCCAACTTTGGGCCAGGCACTATTTTAGGTACTTGGGATAGATGAGTGAACAAATCAGACAAACACTCTTGCTTTCATGGAGTGTGTCTTCTAGTGAGAGGAGGTAGATGATTCTTTAATCATAAGCACAAATGCATAAATAAACTATATAGCACATTATAAGATGAGAAGAGCTATGAAAAAATCCAGCCGGAAACAGGAATAGGGTGGAGGGAGGAGGTTTAAACATGGCGGTAAGGGTAAGCCGCACTGAGACAGATGATGTCTGAACAAAGGGAGCTAGTCATGAAGACACCAGTGTAAAGTGAGTACAAAGGTTCTAAGCTGGGAGACTGTATCAGATCTACTTTTATCCTCCTTTTAAAGATACTTTCTTTGATTTCCTTCATGAGTCATAACAAAATTTGCTAGTATCCTCCCTTCGCCCCCCCCTCCCTCTGACCCAGCCTCTAATTTAAACCTATATCTTCTTACTCCTAGTTAGTATCTATGTCCTCTTTCTACACCCATTTTTGTTACTTGTGTCGTATCTATATTTCAGAGTATAAAATATTTGCCTCTATTCTGTCATTTTACCTCCCTCATTTATTCTTAGCTTTACAAGTTAACATAGTTACAGCTCATCATTAAACATATGCCAAATGTCTCCTATGATTTCTTGGTTATCTGAAGCATTTTTATTTCCATTAAATCCATTAGTAAGGCATCTTGGAACTAATATTTCCCGAGTCTTGCACATTCATTATAGCCTGCATTTATGCCTTAGAGTTAACTTAGTTGGATATAAAATCTTTGGCTCATCTTCCTGTTGTTTAGCTATCACATTTTTCATAACAAGTAGTTTTCTAACATTACAACCTTTGTAGATTTCTCTGAGGTTTCTTCTGGAGCTCTTTCTCTGGAAGAACTCTAAGACTACATTTAAATATATAGATATTTATTATAGTTACTATATGTAATAAATATTTATTACATGTTAATAAAATGCAGGCTTTTGTATATTTATTATATATGACCTTTTAGTATATATCATACATGTATACTTACATATTATATATAACATATTTATTCTATTTATATATAAAATTCATATGTTTACATACATGTATAAAACCCATTATACACACACACACACATATACACACATATAGTAGCCTTTTGGTGCGTATTCAGGAAGCTGGTGTTCACGGGTAAGCACACACCTTTGTGGAAGAGGTGCAACACTGGCCTGCTGCAGTGACCAGTTCTGTCAAGAGTCTTTCAGATCATGGAGATTCCTTGAGGAGCTAGGTGAGGCCACCACAGTGCACTCTGGGCTGCATTTCATCCACTTTTCCACTTTTTTTTGGTCTTTCTTATAGGCATTTGAACCCACATCCTAATTAAGGCTCATCTACAGCCTAGGCTAAGAGAAGTTTCTTTGATATGTCACTATTCTGTTGGTGGACTTTTTGCTAAACTATGCTTTCACAGATGTGCAGATCTTTGAGGTTCTCCATCCCAATTCTATGACTTGTAAGGACCCAAGGCCTTCTTCTGCCAGCATTAACACTCAAGCCAAGGCAGAGGGCCTGACTAGACATTTCTCCAAAGACGATATCCAGATGGCCAATAGACACATGGAAAGATGCTCAACATCACTGATCATCAGGGATATACGAACTGAAGCCACAATGAGATATCACCTTACACCTGTCAGAATGGCTAAAACCCAAAAGACAAGAAATAATAAGTGCAGGCGAGGATGTGCATTGGTGGGAATGCAAATTGGTACAGCTGCTGTGGAAAACAGTATGGAGGTTCCTCAAAAAATTAAAAATAGAACTACCCTATGATCCAATAATTCCACTGTTGGATATTTACCCAAGGAAACCTAAAACACTAATTTGAAAAGATATACCCACCCCTATTTTGTTGCAGTATTATTTACAGTAGCCAAAATATGGAAGCAACCCAAGTGCCCACTGATAGACACACAGATAAGGAAGATGTAGGGTGTGTGTGTGAAACAATATTATGCAGCCACAAAAAACATAAAATTTGCCATTTGGACAACATGGATGGACATAGAGGGTATTATCCTAAGTGAAATAAATCAGACAGAGAAAGACAAATACCATGTGATTTCACTCATATGTGGAATTTAAAATAAAAACAAAGGGGTGTCTGGGTGGCTCAGTCGGTTAAGCGTCCGACTTCGGCTCATGTCATGAACTCACAGCCCGTGGGTTCGAGCCCTGCGTCGGGCTCCCCTGCGTCAGGCTCTGTGCTGACAGCTCATGGCCTGGAGCCTGCTTCAGATTCTGTGTCTCCCTCTCTATTTGCCTCTCCCCCGCTTGCTCTCTGTCTCTGTCTCTCAAAATAAAATGAAGACATAAAAAATTTAAAAAAAAATGAAAACGAATGAATAAACAAACAAAAAGCAGAATCAGACCCATAAAAACCAAAAACAAATTGATGGCCGCCCGAGGGGTGGGGGATGGGGGATGGGCAAAATGTGTAAAGGGGAGTGAGAGATACAGGCTTGCAGTGATAGAATGGATAAATCATAGGAATAAAAGGAACAACACAGAGAATATAGTCAATAGTATTGTAATAGTGTTGTATGATGACAGATAATAGCTGCACTTGTGATAGGCACAGCATAATGTACGGAGATGTTGAATCACTATGTTGTATACCTGAAACTAACATTGAGTGTCAACTATACTCAAATTAAAAAAAAAAAAAAAATTAAGCTACTCAAGCCCTAGGCTTTTACTTCTGGTTAGGTTGAAGAAAGTTACAAAAGATTGTTTCACCAGCCCTAAAAGTGAGAATCAGCCAAATAAGCTACAAGATGATAGTTTTAAAAACTCATCAGACGACTGGTTTAAGCTCTGACTGTAAAAAGCTTAGAATCTTCACTCCCATCCTCACAATAAGAAAACGCTGATCAATGGGGAGAGGGGAAATGTGTGATGGGCACTGAGGAGGGCACTTGTTGGGATGAGCAGTGGGTGTTATATGAAAACCAATCTGACAACAAATTATATTTAAAAAAGAGAAGATGTGGTATATATATGCAATGGAATAGTATTCAACCATAAAAAAGAATGAAATCCAGAGAGGCACAGCCAAAGATCTATTTACCTGGAGGAGAAACTCCATGTACTTAAAAGGTAATTTTGAGGAATTGCTGGAAGCTGAATGTGGACTACCTTGAGAGGGAAAGACTTCTGGATCATAGTCTAAGGGGGAACCCACACTTTCATGGGTTCTTACCTCTGCGAATCCCTCCAGGATCTTATGGTATAGGGTCCAAAACAATTCCCACATGATTCTGGCAGGGGAGGGGAGAGTAAACATTGCATTGTCCATAATAGAGTATTCTCCAAACAGAGCTGTCTCTATAACAAAGGCCTGCTCTCCAGGGGAAAACACTTTATCAGAGTCTTATCCCATCTGGGGAAGAGGCCTTTCTCTCACTTGAGCCTTCTCAAGCCTTTCCATCTTACCAAAAGAGAGATGCTATCACACACTGTAAAGGACACGGCCCAGGGCCACAGGCCCACTAAAAAGCTAAGATTTAATCACAAGTTAACAGAATGTATCCTGTATCTGACACCTTGCCACCATGCCATCAGACTTTAGTATAATAAGAGTGGATTATAAATGAAAGATCTGCAAGATGTAGACTCTTTCTGAGGAGTAGTCCTTAAGATACACCAAGGACAAAGGGGAGACAATAGTCAAGGACACTAGGAAAATGTGAGGTCTTTGACACCTACAACTACCACAAACATTAAATCCAGCTCCCAGTTGGATTAAAACAAAACTTCATATTAAACGCTATTTATGTCAGTACCATTACACAAAACGTCATGCCTGAATTTTAACAGAACATTTATAAGGCACATTGAAAGCAAGAAAAAAACATAGTCTTAAGATAAAAAACAAGTATCAGAGCCAGACTCAGATATGACAAAGAGTTTTGAATTAACAGACATGATTAATATGTTAAGGGCTCAATTGGAAAAAGCAGGCAATATTCAAGAACAGATGGGTAAATGTAAGCAGAAATATGGAAACTCTACAGGAGTATCTAAAGGAAATGTTAGAAATTAAAAAAAACACTGTAACAAAAATAAAGAATGCCTTTGATGAGCTCATCAGTAGACTGGGCACTGTCAAAGAAAATATCATGTAGTATTTCATTGTATAGATAAACCACATGGCAATGAGAAAGAATGGAATCTGGCCACGTGTAGCAACATGGATGGAACTTGAGGGTGTTATGCTGAGTGAAATAAGTCAGGCAGAGAAGGACAGATACCATATGTTTGAATGTATAGGAGGATTAGGAGGAACTTAACGGAGCTTAGCGGAGGACTGTGGGGGAGAAGAAGGGGGGAAATAGTGGGGGAGAGGGAGGGAGGCAAACCATGAGAGACTCTTGAATGCTGAGAACAAACTGAGGGCTGATGGAGGTGTGGGGAGGAGAAGGGGGGATGGGCATGGAGGAGGGCACTTGTGGGGATGAGCACTGGGTGTTATATGGAAACCAACTTGACAATATTTATAAAAAATAAAAAATAATAAAAATTTTTAAAAATTTAAAAAAAAAGAAAATATCAGCGAATGTAAGCATAGGTCAAGAGAAACATTCCAAACTGAAATTCAAAGAGAAAAAAGAATTTTAAAAAGCTCACAATAGGGGCGCATGGGTGGCTCGGTCGGTTAAGCATCTTACTTGGGCTCAGGTCATGATCTGGTGGTTAGTGGAGTTGAGCCCTACATCAGGCTCTGTGCTGACAGCCAGCTCAGAGCCTGGAGCCTGCTTCAGATTCTATGTCTCCCTCTCTCTCTCTGACCCTCCCCTGCTCATGCTGTCTGTCTGTCTGTCTCTCTCTCTCTCTGTCTCGGCAATTTCAAGAGGTGTGACATACACTTAACTGACCAGCAGGAAGTAAAGAAAGAAAGGAGCTAAAGGAATATTTGGGGTAATAATGGCTAAGAATTTTTTTAAAATTACTGACAAACACCAAACCACAAATACAGGAAGCTCAAAGAATGAGGATGATAAAACCAAAAAGAAAAAACTCTAGGAGCACCTGGGTGGCTCAGTCGATTAGTCTGACTCTTGATTTCAGGTCAGGTCATGATTTCAGTTTATGAGATCGAGCCCTGCATCAGGCTCTGCATTGTCGGTGCAGAGCAGAGCATGCTTTGGATTCTCTCTGCTCCTCCCCTATTCATGCTCTCTCTCTTTGTCTCTCTCAAAATGAGTAAGTAAACATTAAAAAAAGGAAAAAGTCCATACAGAGGCATATGATATTGAAGAACCCAGTGTGTGTGGGGAGAAACCTTACAGAGCAAGGATAAGAATTATGAGAACTTCTCTAAATATAGTTCACAAAATTTGGAAGATGAAGTTTTTTTTTAATGAATAAACAAATAAGTCACAGAGATGAAAAGCCCAGCATAGGGAATATAGTCAATAATATTACAATAACATTGTGTTGACAGATGGTGACTACATTTATCTTGGAGAGTACCCAGTAACGTATAGAACTGCAGAATCAATATGTCGTACAGTTGAAACTAATATAACCTTGTAGATCAATTCTACTTCAACGATAAACAATTTTTTTTAATATATTTTATTTATTTCTAGGAGAGAGAGAGAGAGAGACAGCGTGAGCAGGGGAGGGTCAGAGAGAGAGGGAGACACAGACTGAAACAGGCTCCATGCCCTGAGCTGGCAGTCAGCACAGAGCCCGACGCGGGGCTCGAACCCACGAACCGCGAGATCATGACCTAAGCGAAAGTCGGACGCTTAACGGACTAAGCCACCCAGGCGCCCCGACGATAAACAATTTTTTAATAAATGAATAAAAAACAATGCTGCTGGCTTGAAATCTGGAGTAGCGGTGGGGGCAAAGAGAAGTGGATAGGTTTAAAAATATGCAGGAAGCAGAAGTGAGCCGATTTTGTATTGATTCTATATTGGGATTTGGGAAGAGAGAGCCTGCTATGCCTCTGACTTAGCAGGCTTCAGGTGGAACTGCTCTTCTCCTCCCAAACTTACCGTCTTCCCTCACTGCCAATCTCAGTGAGTGGATCAGCATGCTGGCACAGACTAAGCATTCATTGATTGTCTTTGGAGTGAAATAATAAATGAATAGAGCAGAAATATGGCCAAACAAAGCATTCGCCAGTGCCGGCCAAACAGCCAGTCCTAAACTCACCCTCAAGGTCGACTCAGCAGAGGACTCTCACAGTTTCTCTGTCCCTGTCACTTGATCAACTGTTTGGAAAATCGCCAGATCCCAGGTCCAGAAAAACGCCCACCTTCACATCAGGCGCTCCTCACCTAGAACCTGTAGTTGTGGCACAGACCGGGTTTTGCCAGGAGCCTCTTAACCCGTAAATTCTTTACATGAGGCCAATGGCAGAGTGTCCAGCCCTTATGAGCACAGGGGACGTTTGGTGTTGTAGAAACAGGGTCACAATGGCATCCAGCTGGTGGATCTATGTTCACCTTGACTTCGATCAGACACTCTTCCCACCAAACGGGTTTATTAATCCAGCCTCTCCCCTCACCCCCGCCCTCAGCCTGGCAGGCAAAAAAGACAACTGTCTGAAATACTGCAGACACCAAGTGATCAGCTTGGCTATTTTATTGCCTCTCCCAAGGCTGACAAGCAGAGATACAGAACCGCTCGTGGTTCCCGGTCCAGAGACCAAAACCAGGAAGTGATCTGTCCCCGTGCCGATTTCCCAGAAGTAAGAATGAGATGGGGCGTGCGGAGGATGCCCCTCAGAGTCAACCAACCCAGTGAACATTCCCTTCATCATACTGGTTATGGGACAGAGTATATCCTCTTTAAGTACGGTGATAAATAAACACATTCACCCCTCATGGTTGTGAAGATTACAGTATTTTGCATAATATAAGGAGGCCATTATCATTATAAGCAGGTTCTTAATGCGGTGGAATTGGAATGACAGCAACATATTGGTCCATCATGTTTATAATTCTGTCTCTAGAGTTAATGTAAAATAAAGTGTATGTAAGTTTTACTATAGTGGTTGCTGAAAGGGCAATGCCAGCTAAGAAGCAACTCTAAAAGACTGCTATGTGGGAATGGATTATGGAAATGTTTCTCCATGTGAGAGCTCACGTTTTTTTGCAGCGACTGGGTAACAGTTAAACTACCCAAGTCTTTTATGAGGGGACTTTTGCTACGCAGTGTGCTACGTTCATTCAACACAGAACGTTTTGGTCAATCATTTGGTTAAAAATCTTTAACAGTAAAGCATCCACAAAAGCATTGTTCAGAGTGGACATTCACCTAGGGTACTGGATGAATGCTTTTTCAACTTTTCGGGTCAGTCAGTAGTTAAAAACGTTGAACAGGTTTTTCAGAATTGTTTTCCTAAGGGAGAGCACTTCCTCGCGTAAGTTCTCCGCCGCCCTGCCTGCCGCTCCCGACTCTTGCTAGGCTTTCCTGCTCGGGAGGGGCAGCCGGCGGGGACGATCTGCGCAGAGAACACTGGTGGATCTTACAACGAAAGGAGTTCCACCTTCCACTCCACCGCCGAGCAAAGGGAGACATGGACAGGCTAGGGGTTCTCTGAAAACAAGACGCCAAGTGGGTGACAGACCCAGGGCAGGGAAGCCGGACTGAGCTGGAAACAATGTGCCCTGGGGGCCACCCCGAACCCGAGCTTGCTCCAGCGCTCCCAGCTCTTCCCGAGCGCTAGGCCCATCTGGCCCTGCGCTGATCTCCGGGCTCACTCTGTCGCGCAACTGGCATAAACCGTGACAACAGCCCTGCGGCAAGGCACGAGCGGCCTTCTCCCCGGCCAGGGTTAAGGTAAGTACCGCCGCCCTGGTACCGAGCAGACGAGGTGGGAACCAGCCCCTTCACCCCGCCTCCCGTGCCAGGGCCTCAATAAAGCGCCCGGGCAAACCCAGCCACTGCACCCACCAAGGACACCCCTTCCCGATCCGTGGGACGGGACCCACCTGTCCTGGAGGTCGCGACTCCCAACACAGCAAAGCGGGAGGAAGTGCAAGCAAGGAGAGCCTTGGGAGGCAGCCCTGAACCGGCCTTTTGCTTTTTCCCCCGGCGACCATCCGCCCCGCGCTCCCCTCCCCCAGCCCGTTCGGGCCCAACAGCCTCGAGGCTCCGCCCCACTTCTTCCGGCCTTGTGTGGTGCGTGCCCTGCGCGCCCGCGACGCGGACCGCTGCGCGGGCCGTGCTAGGACCTCTGATCCAGAAGGCTCACGACTGGGCGCCCTAGTCGATTGCCTTTCTTTAACAGGTTCGGAGCCGCAGGCACAGAGAGGAGAATAGATGGACTCGTGAAAATATACTGCGTGTAACAGCACGCAGTTTTTGCCTCCGCGTTTGCCTTTTCAGTGCCCCTCGCGAGTTTCCCCGCTACAGAGGTAGCTTATCGAGGTTTGCTGGAGCAAAAATTCTTCCACTTCCTTGCAACACTTTCTTGAACTGAAGCCACATACCACTCACCGCTGGACTCCTACCAATTGACTGAGGTACCCGAATCCAGTGACCCCGTACAGTGCTAAATAGAGTGAGCATTAGAATGGAACGAGCCATCACGAATGCACAGCTTATGCACCTAAAAATTTAAGAACAACACATACTACATAAAAGGACCAAAAACTGCCCTGAAATAGTATGTACAATGTAACCCAGTGCAGAGGGGAAAAATATAGAGCAAGAACAAATATAACGTACAGACATTGAAAAATGAGAAACTGAGTGGTATTGCAGTTATTAGAGATGAAGAGTAGTCTAATAGTAAAAAGAAACGTTTTATAGAAGTCAAGATCAATAAAAGAAGGAAATGCTTTCATAATTTTGTCCTGGAAATCTTTCTGCCAGACCCTCTACCCCTACTTGTTCTTTGGGAAAATTGCTACTCATTATTTTGATTCCGTTTAGATTTACCTTCTCTGTGACTCATTCTCTGTTTTCCCAGATAAATTTCTACTCTTTTCATGCACAATGGAGCCAGTGCAGGCCTTCAGTATAGCAAATATCATTCTGTTTTATTACTTCTTCTTTTGCATGCCTGTGTCCTTCAGTGAATAAGTGTCCTCTTGAGACTAGAAAAAATGTTATTATTAAAAGTTATTCTGTAAGACCCCAGCACAGAACCTAACATATAGTATTATTTAGCGACTGTTTGTTGAAAGTTTTCTAGAACCAGTAATTAGACAGAAAAAAAAGGCTGTAGCTGGTCTAGGATATGAATTAATACACGGAGGACTAACTGAGGACTAACTGAATGTGGTGATTCGAGCTCAGGCTGATATTCTTGCAAACAGTAATGAGGACCTACTGTACACCAGGTGTGGTATCGAGCTCTGGGTGTAAAATGTTAAACGCAAACCAGATAGAGGGCATGACCTTATGGAGCTTAATGAACTGATAGGAACTGGCCAAGCAAACAGGGAAAGGAACATTCTAGACAGAAGGGACAGCATGATCAAAGGTCCTATAGTAGGAAGGAGCATAACATTATTAATTAGAGTAAGATCAATAAAGGTAAGGTGAAATAAACAGATAAAAAGTACCCAGAAAGAGGAAAGAGGTGGATAGATAAAGCCTCTTTAATAGTTGGAAAAAGAAGTCATTTGCGTCAGTGATATAACTGACATTTATTAAGTCTGCCTTACATGCTAAAGGCTGGGCCAAATGTTTTATAACAAACACTAACGTAGAAAACATTGTTATCTCTGCTTTAATGATAAGGGAACTGGGGTACAGATAAGTTAAGCAATTTCACCAAGATTGAAGAGCAGTTAAGTTTCAGGGCTGAGATTCAAACCTGGGTAATCTGGCTCCAAACCTAAGGACAAGAATTATAATAAAAGCACAAGTAAAAACGTGTGAAAGAACTCTTTTACAAAATATGTTCATTGTTCCCAGATATGGGTCATCTTTGAGAAATGATACTAAGAGCTTCAAGAAACAATAACCTGGAGTCAAACATTAATGCTCTAGACAGAAGACTTTGGCATAGACATTGGCTGGTATTGGCAGGAGCAGTGGTGCCTTTGGTAGGTGATACCATCAAGCAACAGTGATCATAACATTAGGCATCAGCAGCCAGAGGGGATGAAGAAGAAAATAGTAGGTGTCCTGACTGCTACTTTGGGACACACACGAGACCTGGGTCTCTGACCCTCAATTTCTGATTTTTATGAATGAGCATAATAATAGTATCTATATTACAGGGTTGTGATGATTAAATGAAACAATGTGTATTAAGTACCTAGCCATGTCTGACACACAGTAACTGCTCAATGAGTATTGGCTGCTATGATTATGATTACTAATGTTGTAATGATGCAATTTAGTGAATGAATGAAGGGAGCTATGACCAACCAGATAAGATGTGGTTCAGGTACAATTTGAGGAAGGCACCATGGAGTATCAGATAAATATTGAATGGGTAGTGAAGTAAAAGTGAATTTCCTCCTCTTGGCATCAATTGCATGTTTAGTTAGTGCTTACTCTTCTGTGTTACGACTGTTTACTTGCTGGTTTCCCTTATTACAATTTCTATGTGCTTGTGTGTGTGAAGTAGCTAACACCATCTAGCACAGAGTGGGTACTTAAAGAACATTTGTTGAATGAGTGAATTAATGTCTGAATAAAAATCAATAGGTACAAATGTGCTTAAAAACACACACATTGGTACATGGGTCCTTTATGTTTTTCAGCCACACTGGTCTTCCTTGTGTTCCTAGAATACACCAAGCTTGTTCCTGATCTGCTTCCAAAAATATAATCTGCTCATCTGTTTGTCTCCACCTGTACTTAAATACCTGAGGCCGAGGGTTGGCAACTTTTTTCCTTTAAAGGGTCGATAGTAAGTATTTTAGGCTTTCTGGGATACATACATTCTCTGTCTGTCACTACTGGAGTCTACCTTCATTGAGCAAAAGCAGCCACAGACACTTAAATGATGAGTGTAAATGTATTCCATTAAACTGTATTTACAAAAACAGGCAATAGGTACAATTTGGCTTGTAGGCTATAAGTTGACAGCCCTACCCTAGGTCAAATTGGGACCATGCTTGCATGAATGTTCTAGAAGGGTAATGTGTAGAAGCTCTCATCTTTGGCCAACTTCTTTATCTTAGTTTTGTCAGCATCTAAATGAAGCTTTCATGCTCTCTAAGCTTGGTGATAACCTGAAGAGTTGTTGAAAATTGATTCAAACTGTATATTGTGATTTTTGAATTTTGATTTATCAAAATGGTCCTTAAGCTATTAGTGATCTTTGAAAAGTTTAAAAATAATTAAGAAAAGAAAGAAAAAAATCATATTAAAAGTAATCTTTATTATATAACTAAAAGTGACTTTTAATCAGAAAATAAATATTCTGGACACAGTGCAATGTTGAATTTGGCTGAAGCTTTGGTCTACGACAACAATTCTATATATTCTATACAGAAATAAGTAAATGCTAAAACATCTCAGAAATCATTTAGGCCATGCAAAATTTTCCTCACCTACTGATGAACAAAAATTTGCTAAAACCTGAAAAGTATTGTATTAATTTATGTCTGAGGATATGAACAGGGTGTGAACATTTCTGACTCAATAGAAATATGACTCAGCACGAAGTCAGTAGTCTATATAATAACTTTTGCAGTGAAGAGGTATTACATTAGTTGAAAGGAACAAAAACCTACCTGAAACTAACTTAAGTGAGAGAGAAATGTTTGGAAAGATAATAGAGTGTGTCACAAAATTTAAGGAGTGGAACAATCAAAATTTGGAAAGGGCAAGATACAGTTAGGCCTCAAGAATGGTCAAAAGCAAATATTCAAATGCAATTATGGCTCTATCATTCTTTTATCCATAGTCTTCCCTATACATTTGTGCTCTCACTCTCTCCATCTCTCTCTCCTGTCTCTCTCTCCTTCTCTCTCCCTTTCTTTCTCCCTCCTACTCCCTATGTCCTTTAAAAGCTTCCTTTGTTTCTCAAGTCCATACAATAAGAAATATGGTTATTGATACCTTTCCAAATTTTCATCTTACAGTTTCAGCCACTGGACAGAGACATTATGCCACATTGGGTCCTCTGAAAAGCAGATGCCAAGATGGAGTTACAAGTCCAGAGATGTATTGTGGGTAATGACTAAGAAGATAAAGAGGAAGACCAGGAGTAGGCAGGGGAGAATTATTAATTCAGGCAGGTCTGACACTTATTAAAGGAGAGGAAATTAACTAGGAATGGGTAGGAAATGCTTCAGATTGCAGTGCAACTCTATGGAATTCCCATCCAGCCCAACTAGGAACTCTAGAGCAAAGGTTACTAATTATAAGAATCTCATATTAAGCCAAAATGGTCCTAGTATCCCTTTTGTGCTCAGAAATTGCCTGGAGATGCCTGGGATGGGTATGGCCTTGGATAAAATGATGCAAAGATATCCAAAAAGTGCTACAGCTGGAGGCTGTTGTCTAACTGCTCCGCAGTAGATTTTTCTCTTGAAAGAAAATCTGTAAGTCACCAGTCACAGATACTGTGGGCCCATATCCATAAACCTTGGAGAGGGATTCATCATCAAGGTTTAAGTCTTCAAGACCAATTAACTGTAGTTAAGTGAGTGATGTCACATCATAGTACAGGACAGTTTTCAAGGGTGACCAACCATCCCAGTTTGCCTGAGACTGAAAGATTCCCTGGGATGTGAGGCTTTGCTAAAACTAGGACACTCCAGGGTAAACTGGGATGGTTGCTTTTCCTCGTGGCACCAATGTTAATAGGCATGGGAAGGACATTTAAGACAATCCTATAGGATCGTAAACTGTATAAACAATTGCATTTTCCTGCATTTATGGAGGAAATTCTATGGTATACTGGCTTTATTAGATTATTGGAACTTATGAAAGCCTCAGAACTACTCCCCTGAAAACGCCAAAGTTTTCGTATTTTATTTCTTGTCATGTCTACACTCTAGTGCATTCATACATGCCTAGTCCATTTAGAATGTTTCTCTCGCTGAAACCTGCTTCCTCCTCTTACCACTGTTAGAGAAGAATGCTTCTTCCCCAGTGCTTCGGTTTCTACTAGGAAGACTTCCCAAAATAAAGATTTAATCACATAATAAATTATAAGCACCTATCATAGAGCATGACATAAAATAACAGCTTGCATCAGTCAGGGCTCTTAGCTGGATGCAACAGAAGCTGAATCTGCATGATTTAAGGAAAAATAAAGTCTAATAAATCTATATTGTTAATAGCACCAGAGTAGCACACATGCTGTTAACAAAAATCGTAAAACTACATAATATATTCAAGGAAACTGTTTACAGATATTGAACAATAGCACACAACTGTGATCTACATTAGAAGAGAAACTCGCAAGTAAGCCCCCAGGATCACCCCATTCTTTGCCTGGTGTCAGTTTTCTGACCCCAACGTAGAAAGCTGGATTCCAAGAGGAGTTTGGCATTCTCACTAACCTCAGGAGGCAAAGATCAGAGTTCAGAGTAGCTAATCAGATTAAATCTGTGGAACAAGACATTAGAGAAGACAAAGCTGTGAAGATGTTGGAAGGGGCAAACATATGTCTTAGGGTTTCCAACAAATCGTTAAAAACATGGAAAATAGAACTATGCTTCTTGGTTTCAAGACTTCTGTAAAGCTACACTTATCAAAACAGTATGATAATGGAGACAAATAAGTCAATGGAACAGATTAGAATCCAGTAATATACCTACACATGTATGACCATTCATTCATTCATTTGTATTTGGGGGTTTGTTCAACCATTAACCAGTCAAAGAACATCTGAACTGTTTTCAGTATTCTACTACTGTGAACAAAGTTGCTATGAACATTCATGTACAGGTTTTTGGGTAAACACAAGTTCTAATTATTCTGGGCTAAATGCCTTGGTGTATAATTGTTGGGTTATATGGTAGTTGCATGTTTAATATTTTAAGATACTGCCAAAATGCTTTCCAGAGTGGCTAAAGCATTTTACATTCCCACCAGTGATGTATGAGAGGTCCATTTTATGTGCAACCTTTCCAACAGTTTGTATTGCCATTATTTTTCATTTCAGCTTTTCCGATAGGTCTATAGTGATATCTCACTGCGGTTTTAATTTGCATTTCCCTGATGACTAATGATGTTGGGCAAATTTTCATGTGCTTACTTATCTGTGTATTATCTTCAGTGAAATGTCTCTTCATGTTTTTTTGCCCACTTTCTGCTAGGATTATTTTTTTATGGTTGAATTTTGAGAGCTCTTTATATGTTTAAGGTACTAATCCTTTCTCATATATTTGATTTACAAATATTTTCTCCCCTTTCTGTTGCTTGTCTTTTTCATTCTTTTGAGTATCCCATATAGTAAAAGTTTTGAGTTTTAATGAGGTGTAATTTGTCAGTGTTAATTTTGTTGCCTATGCTTTAGGTGTTAAAGTCTAAGAACTCTTTGCCCAGACCTATATCCCAAATATTTTTACATTTTATCTGACAGTTTTATAGTTTCATGTTTTACACTAAAGTTCATGATCCATTTTGAGTAATTTTTGTAAGGTGTAAGATAGGTTGAGGTTCATATTTTTGCCTATGGGTGTCCAGCTGCCCCAGGATAATTGCTTGAAAGGCTCTCCCTTGAAGGGCTGGTTCAATATCCACAAATCAATCAATGTGATACACCTCATTAATAAAAGAAAGGACAAGAACCACATGATCCTCTCAATAGATGAAGAGAAAGCATTTGACAAAATGCAGCATCGTTTCTTGATAAAAATCTTCAAGAAAGTAGTGATAGAAGGATCATACCTCAAGATCATAAAAGCCATATATGAAAGACCCAATGTTAATATCATCCTCAATGGGGAAAAACTGAGAGCTTTCCCCCTAAGGTCAGGAACACGACAGGGTTGTCCACTCTCATCACGGTTATTCAACATAGTATTGGAAGTCCTAGCCTCAGCAGTCAGACAACACAAAGGAATAAAAAGCATCCAAATTGTCCAGGAGGAAGTCAAATTTTCATTCTTCTCAGATGACATGATACTCTATATGGAAAACCCAAAAGATTCCACCAAAAAACCTGCTAGAACTGATCCATGAATTCAGCAAACTCACAGGATATAAAATCACTGTACAGAAATTGGTTGCTTTTCTATACACCAATAATGAAACAACAGAAAGAGAAATCAAGGAATTGATCCCAATTACAGTTGCACCAACCATAAAATACCTAGGAATAAGCCTAACCAAAGTTGGGAAAAAATCTATACACTGAAAACTATAGAAAGCGTATGAAAGAAGTTGAAGAAGACACAAAAAAATGGGAAAATATTCCATGCTCATGGATTGGAAGAGCAAATATGGTAGCAAATACTACCCAAAGCAATCTACATATTCAATGCAATCCCTATCAAAATAACACCAGCATTCTTCACAGAGCTAGAACAAACAATTCTAAAATTTGCATGGAACCAGAAGAGACTCTGAATAATCAAAGCAATACTGAAAAAGAAAACCAAAGCTGCAGGCATCACAATCCCGGACTTCAAGATATATTACAAAACCGTAATCATAGGGGTGCCCGGGTGGCTCAGTCAGTTAAGCATCCACCTTTGGCTCAGGTCATGATCTCATGGTTTATGTCTTCGAGCCCCACATTGGGCTCTATGCTGGCAGCTCAGAGCCTGGAGCCTCCTTCAGATTCTGTATCTCCCCTTCCTCTGCCCCTCCCATGCTCATGCTCTGTCTCTGTCTCGCAATAATAAAAACGTTAAAATTTTTTTAAAAAATAAAGCTGTAATCATCAAGACAGCATGGTACTGGCACAAAAACAGACACTCAGATCAATTGAACAGAATAGGGAACCCAGAAATGGCCCCATAACTGTATGGCCAACTAATCTTTGACAAAGCAGGAAGGAATATCCAATGGAATAAAGACAGTCTCTTCAGCAAATGGTGCTGGGAAAACTGGAGAGCGACATGCAGAAGAATGAACCTGGACCACTTTATTACACTATACACAAAAATAAACTCAAAATGGATGAAAGACCTAAACATAAGAAAGGAAGCCATCAAAATCCTCGAGGAGAAAGCAGGAAAAAAGCTCTTTGACCTCTGCCGCAGCAACGTCTTACTCAACACGTCTCAGGAGGCAAAGGAAACAAGAGCAAAAATGAACTATTGGGACCTCAGTAAGATAAAAAGCTTCAGCACAGGGAAGGAAACAGTTAGCCAAACTAAAAGGCAACCAGTGGAATGGGAGAAGAGATTTGTCAATAACATATCAGATAAAGGGTTAGTCTCCAAAATTTATAAGGAACTTATCAAACTCAACACCCCAAAAATAAATAATCCAGCAAAGAAACGGGCAAAAGATATGAATAGAAATTTTTCCAAAGAAGATATCCAGATGGCTAACAGACACATAGAAAATGCTCAACATCACTCATCATCAGGGAAATACAAATCAAAACCACAATGAGATACCACCTCACACCCCTCAGAATGGCTAACATTAACAGCTCAGGCAACAACAGGAGGGCAAGATGGCAGAGAAGTAGGGAGCTCCATACATTGCACTCGCCCCCATATCTCACACGGAAAAGATCTGAAGCCATAGGAAACCTTACAGAACCCAAGAGATCGAAGGATGCAGAATCCACTGAGAAAGCCTTCTAACGTGAGTGCGAACTGGGGAAGATAACATCAGGCCGGGATCGGAGACTCAAAGGGACGGGGGTGATCCCCCTCTGCGGGGAGTGAGGGGAAAGAGAGAGTCCGAAACTACTCAAGACACAGTCTCTGTCGCTGGGGAACAGAAAAACCTCCGCTCGGGGCACAGAAGGACCATGCACGCCAAATCCTGGCACGCCAGGCCCCCGCGCACCAACTCATCCTGGAGGGGACGCCCTCTGCCAGCAAATTTGAGCTCCTGGCTGGCTGGACCCCTGGAGGAGCCGCGTGTGCGCATACCGGGCCTCCACGCTCCTGGCTTGGCTACACCCCTAGAGGGAAGGTGAAGGGCTTAAAACTGGGAGATTTGCCCACGAGTTCGTGTTTTGGGTGACGAGACACGGAGGGACTGGTATCCCGGTCTCCAGCGGGCCCAGCACACCCCCTAGGCAAACCCCCGTCCTTGCTCGCCAACCCATCCTGGAGGAGAAGGGAGCAGTGATTCTGGCTCCATCCCCAGGACTAAGCAAGAGGCTTGGAATTGGCCTGAGGGGATCGCCTGTGAGGTTGTGTCTACAGCAATTTCAGTGGGGCGTGCGGACTGGGACTTGGAATCTAGGCCCGGCCTGGATTAAAGAGCGCGACACACGTTGGCTGCGCCACCGGCATGGGGAGTTTACACACCCAACAAAGCAAGGTGCAGAGCTTGGTTCAAGAAGGGACTAGAGCGCCGCCACTCTCCTCCCCACAACCGCCAAGGCAGAGCTCCCGCCTGACACATTGGATCACCACGCCCATCCCTGCTAGAGAGTGGCACTCCTCCTTTTTTTTTTTTTTCCCCCGGAACACTGACCTGATTAACTCTGGTCACCAGCTTGCTTAAACAGTCACATTCAGTCCATTTTGTAGATGTAAATTCTACACCTACCTACCTTATCATCTCTTTCTCTCAGAAGTAATTAGACCATATAGTTTCTCTGGATAACACCAGCGTCCTTCTCTCACCTCTCCAACCATATTCTACCCTTTACCTCTTTGAAAAAAGCTTCTTATCCCTTCTGCCTGTTCATTCTACTTCCAATTTTGCTTCATCCCTGCCCTGTCCTGTCTCTCTTTCTCTATGCTCTTCAAGCAGCACTGCATACACACGGCTATTTAATTATAGCTGGGAAATCCAGATATATGCTTTAAACCATTCTTTGTCCATCAGTTTTCTTCTTTTTTCATGTTCTTTTCTTCTTTTTGACCTTTTTATGTATTTTTTATTTTCTATTATTCGCCTTCCCTCCTCTGTCTTTTCTCTTAACTTTTTCATTTTCCCTCTCAGTTTGCATGTTTGTTGGATTTGTCTGTGCGTTTGTGTGTTTCTGCTCCCTGTATGCTTGTCTGTCTGTTTTCTTCTCCAGGGCTACCTCAAGAAACAAGCCAAAGGGCACATGGTGGAGAGTCCCAAATATCACTACGAGTAGGAAAATAAAATAACCAAGGTCTAAAAAGAGAGACCAAGAGATACCATTCAAAAAACACTCTCAGAAATGATAGGTCCTGGACGGTCAAAGAGTTGTCTTGGGTACAGCAGCGCTCAGCGGTGCAGAGAGCATAACAAGTCTTTAAAACTAACAAGAGACAGAAAGCTAACTAAAATGACGAAACGAAAGAGCTCTCCTCCAAAGAAATTCCAAGAAGAATTGATAGCTAATGAACTGCTCAAAACAGATATAAGCAGCATAACTGAACAAGATTTTAGAACAATAATCATAAAATTAATCGCTGGGCTTGTAAAAACCATAGAGGACATCAAAGAAACTATGGCTACAAACAACATGAGCTTAAAAATAGGTACGATGAATTAAAAAATGTGATAAATGAGATACATAATAAACTGGAGGCATCCAATGCACAGATTGAAGAGGCAGAAAGGAGAATAAGTGATTTAGAAGACACTATTATAGAAAAAGAAGAAACTGAGAAAAAGAGATAAACTGATCCAGGAACATGAAAGAAGAGTTCGAGAGTTCAGCGACAATAAAATGGAACAATATCCGTATCATAGGAATTCCAGAAGAGGAAGAGAGAGGGAAAGGTGCTGAAGGAGTCCTGGAACAAATTATAGCAGAGAACTTCCCCAACCTGGGGAAGGAAGTAGACGTTGAAATCCAAGAGGCACAGATGACTCCCCTCAGACACAATTTTAATCGACCTTCTGCACGGCATACGAGAGTAAAAATGGCAAAATATCAGGACAAAGAGAGAATTTTGAAAGTAGCTAGGGAGAAAAGGGCCCTAACACACAAAGGGAAACCTATCAGAGTGGTGACAGACCTATCTCCTGAAACTTGGCAGGCCAGAAAGGAATGGCAAGAGATCTTCAATGTGATGAAAAATATGCAGCCAAGAATCCTCTATCCAGCAAGCCTGTCATTCAAAAATAGAAGGAGAGATAAAAATCTTTCCAAATAAACAAAAAATGAAAGAATTCATCACCACTAAGCCAGCCCTACAAGAAACCCTGAGGGGGACTCTCTGAAGGAAATGTTGCAAGGAACAAAGATACCAGAGACACCACCACAAACATGAACCCTACAAAAGATACAAAGACTCTAAACCCACATATTTCAATAATAACACTGAATGTAAATGGGCTGAATGCTCCAATCAAAAGACATAGGGTAGCAGAATGGATTAAAAACCAAAATCCATCTATATGCTGTCTACAAGAAACTCATTTTAGACTGGAAGATACCTTCAGATTAAAAGTAAGAGGATGGAGAAATATATATCATGCTACAGGAAATCAGAAGAAAGCTGGAGTAGCTATACTTATATCAGACAAACTGGACTTTAAATTAAAGACAATAACAAAAGATGAAAGAGGGCACTACATAATAATTACAGGGTCTATCCATCAGGAAGAACTAACAATCATAAATGTCTATGCACCGAATATGGAAACACCTAAATATTTAAAACAATTAATCACAAACAGAAACAATCCTATAGATAAAAATGTGCCAATAGCAGGAGACTTTAATACTCCACTTACAGCAATGGATAGGTCAACCAGACAGAAAATCACTGAAGAAATAATGGACTTGAAAGACACATTGGACCAGATGTCCAATCTATCAGATATATTTAGAACTCTACATCCTGAGGCCAGGGAATTCACTTTCTTCTCAAGTGCTCATGGCACATTCTCCAAGATAGATTACATACTGGGACATAAAGCAGCCCTCATTAAATATAAAAGAATTGAGATCATCCCATGCACACTCTCAGATCATAATGCTTTGAAACTTGAAAGCAATCACAGGAAGAAATCTGGAAAACCTCCAAAAACATGGAGGTTAAAGAACACCCTACTAAAGAATGAATGGACTAATCAGGCAATTAGAGAAGAAATTAAAAAATATATGGAAACAAATGAAAATGAAAACACAACAATACAAAATCTATGGGATGCGGCAAAGGCAGTCCTAAGAGGGAAGTACACTGCACTCCAGGTCTATATCAAGAAATTAGAAAAAGCGCAAGTCCAAAATCTAACAGCTCACCTAAAGGAACTAGAGGCAGAGCAACAAGAATGCCCTAAACCCAGTAGAAGAAGAGAAATAGTAAAAATCAGAGCAGAAATAAACAACATAGAGACCAAAGAAATAATTGAACAGACCAATGAAACCAAGAGTTGGTTGTTTGAAAAAATAAACAAAATTGACAAACTTCTGGCCAGGCTTCTCAAAAAGAAAAGAGAGAGCACTCAAATAGACAAAATCATGAATGAAAATGGACTTATTACAACGAACCCCTCAGAAACTCAAGCAATTATCAGGGAATACTATGAAAAATTATATGCCAACAAATTGGACAACTTAGAAGAAATGGACAAATTCCTAAACACACACTCACTACCAAAATTCACACGGGAAAAGATAGGAAATCTGAACAGACCCATAACGAGTGAAGAAATCGAATCAGTTATCAAAAAATCTCCCAATAAATAAGAGCCCTGGGCCAGATGGCTTCCCTGGGGAATTCTACCAGACATTTAAAAGAGAATTAATAGGGGCGTCTGGGTGGCTTAGTCGGTTGAGCGTCCGACTTTTGCTTAGGTCATGATCTCGTGGTTTGTGGGTTCAAGCCCTGCGTCGGGCTCTGTGCTGACTGTCAGATTAGAGCCTGGAGCCTGTTTCAGTCTGTGACTCCCTCTCTCTGACCCTCCCCTGCTCACGCTGTCTCTCTCTCTCCTGGAAATAAATAAAACATTTAAAAAAAATAAAAGAGAATTAATACCCATTCTTCTCAAACTGTTCCAAAAAATAGAAATCAAAGGAAAATTCCAGACTCATTTTATGAAGCCAGCATCACTCTGATTCCCAAGTCAGACAGGGATCCAGCAAAAAAAGAGAACTACAGGCCAATATCCTTGATGAATACGGATGCAAAAATCCTCAACAAGATACTTGCAAATCGAATCCAAAAGCACATAAAAAGAATTATCCACCAAGATGAAGTGGGATTCATTCCTGGGTTATAGGGCTGGTTCAAAATTCGCAAATCAATCAATGTGATACATCACTTCAACATAAGAAAAGATAAAAACCCTATGATCCTGTCGATAGATGCAGAAAAAAGCATTTGACAAAATACAGCATCCCTTCTTAATAAAGACTCTCGAGAAAGTCGGGATAGAAGGAATCTACTTAAACATCATCAAAGCCATCTATGAGAAGCCTTCAGCTAACATCATCCTCAACGCGGAAGAACTGAGAGTTTTCCCCCTGAGATCAGGAACACGACAGGGATGTCCACTCTCACCTCTGTTGTTTCACATAGTGCTGGAAGTCCTAGCGTCAGCAATCAGACAACAAAAGGAAATAAAAGGCATCAGAATTGGCAAAGAAGAAGTCAAACATTCACTTTTCGCAGACATGATACTCTACATAGAAAACGCGACAGACTGCACCAGAAGCCTACTAGAATTGATCCAATAATTCAGCCAAGTTGCAGGGTACAAAATCAATGTACAGAAATCGGTTGCATTTTTATACACCAACAATGAAGCAACAGAGAAATCAAGAAACTAATCCCATTCACAATTGCACAAAAAACCATCAAGTACCTAACCAAGGATACAAGAGATCTGTATGATGAAAACTATAGAAAACTTATGGAGGAAATTGAAGAAGACACAAAGAAATGGAAAATCATTCCATGTTCATGGATCGGAAGAACAAATATAGTTAAAATGTCATTACTACCCAAAGCAATCTACACATTCAATGCAATCCCAATCAAAATTGCACCAGCATACTTCTCAAAACTAGAACAAAGTATCCTAAAATTTGTATGTAACCACAAAAGACCCTGAATAGCCAAAGTAATACTGAAGAATAAAACCAAAATGGGAGGTATCATCATCCCTGACTTTAACCTCTACTACTAGCTGTCCTCATCAAGACAGTATGGTATTGGCACAAAACCAGACACATAGACCAATTGAATAGAATTGAGAACTCAAAGCTGGACCCAAAAGTGTACAGCCAACTAATCTTTGACAAAGCAGGAAAGAATATCCAATGGAAAAAAGACAGCCTTTTCAACAGATCGTGTTGGGGGAACTGGAAAGCAACATGCAGAAGATTGAAACTAGATCAGTTTCTCACACCATGCACAAAATAAACTCAAAATGGATAAAGGACCTGAACGTGAGACAGGAAACCATCAACACCCTAGAGGAGAAAGCAGGAAATAACCTCCTTGGCCTCCACCGCAGCAACTTCTTACTTGACACATCCCCAAAAGCAAGGGAATCAAGAGCAAAAATAAATGATTGGTACCTCATCAAGATTAAAAGCTTCTGCACAGCAAAGGAAACAACCCACAAAACTAATAGACAACCAACAGAATGGGAAAAGATAGTTGCAAATGACATATTAGATAAAGGGCTAGTATCCAAAATCTATAAGGAACTCACCAAACTCTACACCTGATAAACAAACAACCCAGTGAAGAAATGATGCAGAAGATATGAACAGACACTTCTCCAAAGAGGACATCCAGATGGCCAACAGACACATGAAACGATGCTAAGCATCGCTCCTCATCAGGGAAATACAAATCAAAGCCACACTGAGATACCACCTCACACCAGTCAGAGTGGCTAAAATGAGCAAATCAGAGAACTCTAGATGCTGGAGAGGATGTGGAGAAATGGGCACCCTCCTACACTGTTGGTGGGAATGCAAACTGGTGCAGCCCCTCTGGAAAACATTGTGGAGTTTCCTCAAAAATTTAACAATCGAACTCCCCTATGACCCAGCAATAGCACTGCTATGGATTTACCCAAGGGATATAGGAATACTGATGCATAGGAGCACATGGACCCCAGTGTTCATAGCAGCATCCTCAACAATAGCCAAAACATGGAAAGAGCCTAAGTGTCCATCAACAGACGAATGGATCAAGAAGATGTGGTTTATCTATACCATGGAATACTGCATGGCAATGAGAAACAATGAAATCTGGCCATGTGTAGCAACATGGATGGACCTTGAGGGGGTTATGCTGAGCGAAATAAGTCAGGCAGAGAAGGACAAATATCATATGTGTGCACGTATAGGAGGATTAGGAGAAACTTAACAGAGGACCAAGGGGGAGAAGAAGGGCAGAAATGGTGGGGGAAAGGGAGAGAGGCAAACCATGAGAGTCTCTTGAATGCTGACAAAAACTGAGGACTGATGGATGTGGGGGGGAGGAGGGATGGGCATGGAGGAGGACACTTGTGGGGATGAGCACTGGGTGTTATGTGGAAACTAATTTGACAATAAACTATTTCTAAAAAAAAAAAAAAAAGAACTCAGGCAACAACAGACATTGGCGATAATGCAGAAAAAGAGGATCTCTTTTGCACTGCTAATGGGAATGTAAATTGGTGCTGCCACTCTGGAAAACAGTTATGCAGTTTCCTCAAGAAATTAAAAATACAACTACCCTATGATCTAGCAATTTCACTACTAGGTATTTATCCAATTGATACAATTGTGTTATTTTAAAGGGGCACATGCACCCCAATGTTTATAGCAACTCTGTTGACAATAGCCAAAGAATGGAAAGAGCCCCAATGTCCAGAGTGGATAAAGATGTGGGGTATGTATGTATCTATGTATGTACATATATATGTATATACATATATACATGCACACATACATATAATGGAGTATTACTCAGCGATCAAAAAGAATGAAATCTTGCCATTCACAACAACGGGGATGTAACTACAGGGTATTATGCTAAGCAAAATTAGTCAGAGAAAGACAAATTTCATATAACTTCACTCATGTGGAATTTAATATACAAAATGGATGAACATAAGGGGAGGGAAACAAAAATAATATAAAAACAGGGAGGGGGACAAAACATAAGAGACTCTTAAATATAGAGAACAAACAGTATTTCTGGGGGGTTGTGGGTGGGGAAATGGGCTAAATGGATAAGGGGCATTATTAAGGAGGACACTGTTGGCATAAGCACTCGATGTTATACATAGGGGATGAATCACTGGATTCTACTCCTGAAATCATGATTGCAGTATATGCTAACTAACTTGGATTGTAAAAAATAAATAAATAAATAAATAAATAAATAAATAAATAAATAAATAAATAAATAAATAAAGTGTACAGGGGCACCTGCGTGGCTCAGTCATTTGAGCGTCTGACTGGCTCAGGTCATGATCTTAGAGTTCGTGAGTTTGAGCCTCACGTCGGGCTCACTACTGTCAGCCTGTCAACGCAAAGCCAGTTTTGGATCTTCTGTCCCCATCTCTCTGCCCCTATCCTGCTTGTGCTCTCCCCCAAATAAATAAATATTTAAAGTGTACAATTTTCAATGGTTTAATATTTTTCACATTGTTGTACATCCATTATTACAATCAAATTTAGAAATTTTTCATTACCATGAAAAGAAACCAAATCCCCTTACCCACTATTCACTCCCATCTCTCCCATCCCTGGGGATCCACTAACCTATGTCTGTCTCTACATATTTGTCTGTTTTGAATAAATGGAATCATTATATATAGATATAGATATAGATATAGATATAGATATTTTATATATATATATATAATTTAAAGAAAGGCTATTCTTACTCCATTGAATTGTTTTTCCAAAAATAATTTAGACATTTGCATGGGTCTGTTTCTTACTTTTAAACTCAATTTCATTGCCGTGTCTATCCTTCTGCCAATACCACACTGCCTTGATAACTTCAATTAACTTTTTCTAAAGTTACCAATGCCACTAAATAAGGAAAGGAAGTATCATAAACCACTGAATATTGAAGAAAATTCACCTTAACCTCTACCCCATACCATACACAAAATTTAATTTAGGATGAATCATATGAATCATCTAAAACTATGAAGCATAAAGAAAAAAACATGGATGAATATCTTCATGATTTTGAGTTAGGTACATATTTCCTAGAACAGAAAAAAAAGCGTAAAAGGAAAAGTTGATAAATTGAACTTCATCAAAATTAAAAACTTCTGCACATCAAAGATATTATTATGAAAATGAAAATATAAACCATGGACCAGGGAGAAAACAGTCATGATGCATATACATTACAAAGATCAGATAATTAGAATACATAAAAACTCTTAAAGATAAAAAAAACAACAACACAAGGGTACCTGTATGGCATAGTCAGTTATGTGTCCTACTCTTGATTTTGGCTCAGGTAATGATATCATGCTTTCGTGAGATCGAGTCCCACATTGGGCTCTATGCTGGCAGTTCAGAGCCTGCTTGGGATTCTCTGTCTCCCTTTCTCTCTTCCCCTCCACTGCCCTTGTGCACACTCTCCCTCTCTCCAAATAAATAAATAAACTTTAAAAAATGAAACACAAACAAACCGTGAAAGAAATAGGGAAGAGACTTGAACATATACTTTACAAAAGAAAATATAAATGACTAAATAACACATGAAAATATGTTCAATGTCATTTACCCTTTAGATGAGGGGTAAAAATCACAAGACAACACACCAACTAAAATAGATAAAATTTTAAATAGAGATACTACCAAATATTGGTGAGAGCGTGGAACAGTTTGAGCTCTTATAACTTGCTGATGGCAAAATAAAATGCACAATTGCTTTAGAAAACTAGCATATTCTTATAAATTTAAACACATACTTTTTTTCCGGTTTTTATTTAAATTCTAGTTAGCTGACATACGGTGTATTATTAGTTTCATGTGTACAATGTAGTGATTCAACACCTTCATACAACACTCAGTGCTCATCACAACTGTACTCCTTAATCCCCATCAGCTATTTCATCCATCCCCCCACCCACCTCCCTTCTGGTAACTATCAGTATGTTCTTTATAGTTAAGAGTATGTTTGTTGGTTGGCCTCTCTGTTTCTTATTTCCCCCCTTGCTTGTTTTGTTTCTTAAATTCCACATATAAATGGAATCATATAGTATTTGTCTTTCTGTGATTGATTTATTTTGCTTAGAATAATACTCTGTAGCTCCATCCATGTCATTGCAAATGGCAAGATTTCATTCCTATGGCTGAGTAATGCTCCATTATGTATATATACCAAATCTTTTTTCTCCTGCAGGTCTAAGATTAGGGTTTGAGTTAGAGTGGCTGTATGTGCCTATTGCCCTGAAGTTAGAGACCTTTTCAGAGGAACAAGTTTAGGGTTATGGTTATGGTTAGGTTTAGGGGTTACTGGTTAGCAGTTTGGGGTTTGGGTTAGGGTTTGGGTTAGGTTTAGGTTTAGAAATAAGGTTACAGTTAGAGTGAGAGTTATGTGCCTTGTATCCTGCCATTCAGAGACCTCTCTACAGGTTAGATTCAGGGTTACAGCTAGGGTCAGGGGCAGAGTTTAGGGGTGACTGATTAGAGGTAGCATTAGCTTTAGGGTCAGGGTTAAGGTTAGGGTTAGGGTTTGTATGTGGCATCTTGCAGTTCAGAGACTCTCCAGAGAATAAATCCTCAGATTTCTATTGTGGTAAGAATAAACATGGCAACCATCCACCGAGCTAAGATGGGACTTAGCGCTCTAAATACTCTTTAACTGGATATTCAATTGGTCCTTCTCTTTGGACCTCTATCTTTACACCTATTTTCAGAAATACTAAAAATTCCTTTTTTAAGTGTTTATTTTCATTCCAGTTAGTTAACATGCAGTGTAATCTTAGTTTCAGGTGTACTACAGAGTGATTCAGCACTTCCATACAACACCCGGTGCTCATCACAACAAATGCACTCCTTAATCTCCATCACCTATGTAACCCATCCCACACTACCTTCCTCTATGCTAACCATCATTTTGTTCTCTATAGTTAATAGTCTGTTTCTTTGCTTCTGTTTCAGCTTTTTTTCATTTGCTCATTTGTTTTGTTTCTTAAATTCCATATATGAGTGAAATGATATGGTATTTGTCTTTCTTTGACTGACTTATTTCACTTGGTGAAATAAGCTCAGTTGGTTAAACATCTGACTTTGGCTCAGGTCATGATCTAACGTTTCATGGGTTCAAGCTCTGTATCAGGCTCTGTGCTGACAGCTCAGAGTCTGGAGCCTGCTTCTGATTCTGTGTCTCCCTCTCTCTCTGCCCCTTCCTGCTTGTGCTCGGTCTTTCTCTGTCTCTCAAAAATAAGTAAACGTTAAAAATTAAAAAAAAAAAACACATAATACACTCCAGTTCCATCCATGTCATTGGAATGACAAGATTTTTTTCGTTTTGGTGGCTGAGTAATACTCCATTATATGTGTGTGTTTACACACACACACATACACACACATACATACATACATACACACACACACACTCCACATCTTTATCCATTCATCAGTCAATGGACATTTAGGGTGTTTACATAATTTGGCTATTGTTGGTAATCCTGCTATAAACATTGGGGTGCATGTATCCTGTTGAATCAGTATTTTTTGTATCCTCTGGGTAAATTACCTGGTAGTGAAATTGCTGGATCGTAGGGTAGTTCTATTTTTTACTTTTTGAGGAACTTCCATACTGTTTTCTAGATTGGCTGCTCCAGTTTGCATCCCCACCAACAGTGTAAGAGGGTTCCCCTTTCTCCAAATCCTCACCAACACTTGTTTCTTGTGTTAATTTTAGCCATCTGACAGGCGTGAGGTGGTATCTCATTGTGTTTCTGATTTTGTATTTCCTTGATGATGAGTGATGTTGAGTGTTTTTTCATGTGTCTACTGGTGTTGGAGGATTTTTTTTAAATTTTTAATGTTTTTTATTTATTTTTGAGAGTCAGAGAGAGACTGCGTGAGCAGGGGAATGTCAGAGATAGAGAGAGACACAGAATCTGAAGCAGCTCCAGGCTCTGAGCTGTCAGCACAGAGCCTGATGTGGGGCTCGAACCCATGAACTGTAAGATCATGACCTGAGCCGAAGTCAGACGCTTAAGCGACTGAGCCACCCAGGTGCCCCTGGAGGATTTTTTACCTGTAGTTTTTCAGAGTCTCAATTTTTATTATTTGTGAGCATGTTTTCTAAACAGATTTATTGCAATATATTTACATACCATACAATTCACTCATTTAAAGTGTATGATCGAATGACTTTTAGTATATTCAAATAGTTATGCATACATTCATCATCACAATCACGTTTAGAACCTTTTTGTTACCCCGAAAAGAAACTCTTCATTCCTTAGCCATAATCTCCCAACTCCCAAACCTACCGCTGGCAATGACTAATTCATTTTCTGTCTCTATAGATTTGCCAATTTCGATCAGTTTATATAAGTCAAATTATACAATGTGTGGTATTTTGTGGCTAGACCTTTGATTTAGCCTAATATTTTCAAGGTCACTTCATGCTGTAGCGTGTATCAATACTTCATTTCTTTACATGATTGATTAATATTCTATTGTATGAATATGCCACATTTTATTTATCCATCTGTCGGTTGATGGACATTTATGTTGTTTCCACTTTGTGGCTTTTGTGATAAATGGTGCTATGAACACGTGTGTACAAGTTTTTGTGTGGAGATATGTTCTCTTTTCTCTACTAGTGGAATTTCTGGGTCATGTAGTTACACCATTTAGCCATTTGAAGAACTGTCAGACTGTTTTCCACAACACTTGCATAATTTTACATTTTTACTAGCAATGTATAAGAATTCCAACTTATCCACATTTATGTCAACACTTGTTTCTTTCTTCTTTTTCTTAATTGTCACATCATAGTGGGGGTGAAGAGGTATCACATTGTGTTTTGGATTTTCAGTTTCCTAAGGACTAATGATGTTGAAATCTCTTACATGGCTATTGGCCATTTGCATGTCTTCTATGGGGAAATTTCTATTAAAATCTTTGCCCATTTTTGCATGGAGAAGGGCACTTGTGGGGATGAGCACTGGGTGTTATATGGAAACCAACTTGACAATAAACTATTATAAAAATCTTTGCCCATTTTAGAATTGGCTTATTTGTTATTTTATTTTTTATATAATTTATTGTCAAATTGGCTTCCATACAACACCCAGTGCTCATTCCAAGTACCCTCTTCAATGCCTATCACCCACTTTCCCTTCTACCCCACACCCCATCAACCCTCAGTTTGTTCTCTGTATTAAAAGTCTCTTATGGTTTGCCACCCTCCCTCTCTGTTTGTAAACATTTTTCCTCCTTCCTCTCCCCCATGGTCTTCCATTAAGTTTCTCAAGACCCATGCATGAGTGAAAACATATGGTATCTGTATTTCTCTGACTGGTTTGCTTCACTCAGCATAATACCCTCTCATTCCATCCACATTGTTGCAAATGGCAAGATTTCATTCTTTTTCATTACCAAGTAGTATTCTATTGTATATATAAACCACATCTTCTTTATCCATTCATCAGCTGATGGACATTTAGGCTCTTTCCATAATTTGGCTATTGTGGGATTCACTACTATAAACATTGGGGTACATGTACCCCTATGCATCAGCACCCCTGTATCCCTTGGGTAAATTCCTAGCAGTGTTATTGCTGGATAAGAGGGTAGTTCTATTTTTAATATTTTGAGGAACCTCCACACTGTTTTCCAGAGCGGCTGCACCAGTTTGCATTCCCACCAACAGGGCAAGAGTGTTCCCGTTTGTCCATATCCTCACCAACATCTATAGTCTCCTGATTTGTTCATTTTAGCCACTCTGACCGCGTGAGGTGGTATCTCAGTGTAGCTTTGATTTGTATTTCCCTGATGACGAGTGATGCTGAACATCTTTTCATGTGTCTGTTGGCCATGTGGATGTCCTCTTTGGAGAAGTGTCTGTTCATATCTTCTGCCCATTTCTTCACTGTATTGTTTGATTTTTCGGGTGTGGAGTTTGGTGAGTTACTTATAGATTTTGGATACTAGCCCTTTATCTGATATGTCATTTGCAAATATCATTTTCCATTCTGTTGGTTGCCTTTTTGTTTTTTTGATTTTTTCCTTTGCAGTGCAGAAGATTTTATTTTGATGAGGTGCCTATAGTTCATTTTTGCTTTTAATTCCTTTGCCTTTGGAGATGTGTCAAGTAAGAAATTGCTGTGGCTGAGGTCAAAAAGGTGGTCGCCTGCTTTCTCCTCCAGGGTTTTGATGGTTTCCTGTCTCACATTTAGGTCTTTCATCCATTTTGAGTTGTGTGTGTGTGTGTGTGTGTATGTGTGTGTGTATGGTGTAAGAAAGTAGTCTAGTTTCATTCTTCTGCATGTTGCTGTCCAGTTCTCTCAGCACCATATGCTAAAGAGACTGTCTTTTTTTCCATTGGATACTCTTTCCTGCTTTGTTAAAGATTAGTTGGCCATACATTTGTGGGTCCAATTCTGGGTTCTCTAGTCCATTCCATTGGTCTATGTGTCTGTTTTTGTGCCAATACCATACTGTCTTGATGATTACAGCTTTGTAGGAGAGGCTAAAGTCTGGGATGGTGATGCCTTCCACTTTGGTTTTCTTTTTCAATATTACTTTGGCTATTCAGGATCTTTTGTGGTTCCATACAAATTTTAGGATTGTTTGTTTTAGCTTTGAGAAGAATGCTGGTGCAATTTTGATTGGGATTGTATTGAATGTGTAGATTGCTTTGGATAGTATTCACATTTTAACAATATTTATTCTCCCAATCCATGAGCATGGAATGTTTTTCCATTTCTTTGTGTCTGCTTCAATTTCCTTCATAAGTTTTCTATTAGTTTTCATCATACAGGTCTTTTACATCTTTAGTTAGGTTTATCCCGAGGTATTTAATGGTTCTTGGTGCAATTGTAAATGGGATCAGTTTCTTGGTTTCTCTTTCTGTTGTTTCATTATTAGTGTCTGGAAATGCAACTGATTTCTGTACATTGATTTTTTTTACCCTGCGAGTTTTCTGAATTCATCTATCAGTTCTAGCAGCCTTTTGGTGGAGTCTGTCGGATTTTCCATGTAGAGTATCATGTCGTCTGTGAAAAGTGAAAGTTTGACTTCTTCTTTGACAATTTGGATGCCTTTTATTTCCTTTTGTTGTCTGACTGCTGATGCAAGGACTTTGAACACTATGTTAAACAGCAGTGGTGAGAGTGGACATCCCTGGTGTGTTCCTCATCTCAGGGAGAAACCTCTCAACTTTACCCCATTGAGGATGATATTAGCTGTGGGCTTCTCATAAATGGCTTTTATGATGTTTAAGTAAGTTCCTTCTATCCTGACTTCAAGAGGGTTTTTATTAAGAAAAGATGCTGTATCTTGTCAAATGCTTTTTCTGCCTCTATTGAAAGGATCATATGATTCTTAACCTTTCTTTTATTAGTGTGATGTATCACATTGATTGATTTTCAAATATTGAACCAGCCCTGCAACCCAGGAATGAATCTCACTTGATCATGGTGAATAATTCTTTTTATATGCTGTTGAATTCGATTAACTAGTATCTTTTTGAGGATATTTGCATCCATATTCATCAGGGACATTGGCCTGTAGTTCTCCTTTTTTGTTGGGTCTCTGTCTGGTTTGGGAATCAAAATAATGCTGGCTTCATAGAATAAGTCCAGAAATTTATCTTTCATTTCTATTTTTTGGAACAGCTTGAGAAGGATACGTACTAACTGTGCTTTAAAAGTCTGGTAGAATTCCCCAAGGAAGCCATCTGGTCCAGGACTCTCATTTGTTGGGAGATTTTTGATAACTGACTCAATCTCTTCACTTACTATGAGTCTGTTCAAATTTTCTATTTCTTCTCATTTGAGTTTTGGTAGTGTGTGAGTGTTTAGGAATTTGTGCATTTCTTCCAGATTGTCCAGTTTGTTGGCATATAATTTTTTATAGTATTCTCTGATAATTGCTTGTATTTCTGAGGGATTGGTTGTAATAAATCCATTTTCACTCGTGATTTTATCTATTTGGGTCTTCTCTCCTTTCTTTTTGAGAAGCCTGGCTAGAGGTTTATCAGTTTTGTTTATTTTTTCAAAAAACCCACTCTTATTGTCATCGATCTGTTCTACCGGTTTTACTATTATTTATTTATTTATTTATTTAGATCCTATATTGTTTATTTCTGCTCCAATCTTTATTATTTCTCTTCCTCTGCTGGATTTAGGGGTCTTTGCTATTCTGCTTCTAGTTCCTTTAGGTGTGATCTTAGATTTTGTATTTGGGGTTTTTCTTGTTTCTTGAGATAGGCCTGGATTGCAATGTATTTTCTTCTTAGAACTACCTTAGCTGCATCCCAAAGGGTTTTGATTATTGTGTTTTCATTTTCATTTGTTTCCATATATTTTTTTATTTTTTCTATAATTGCCTGGTTTCCCTATTCATTCTTTAACCTACATGCTATTGGAGGTTTTCCATACTTTTTCTTGTGGTTGATGTCAAGTTTCATAGTATTGTGATCTGAAAATGTGCATGTTATGATCTCAGTTCTTTTATGTTTATTGAGGGCTGTTTTCTGACCCAGTATGTGATCTATCTTGGAGAATGTTCAATGTGCACTTGAGAAGAAATTATATTATGTTACTTTAGGATGTAAAGTTCTAAATATATCTGTCAAGTCCATCTGGTCCAGTGTATTATTCAGGGCCATTGTTTCTTTATTGCTTTCCAGCCTAGATGATCTGTCCATCGCTGTAAGTGGAGTATTAAAGACCCCTGCAATTACCACATTCTTACCAACAAGATTGGTTATGTTTGTGATTAATTATTTTATATATTTGGGTGCTTCTGAATTCGGTGCATAGACATTTTTAATTGTTAGCTCTTCTTGATGGATAGACCCTGTAATTGTTGTATAATGACCTTCTTCATCTCTTGTTACAGCCTTTAGATTAAAATCTAGCTTGTCTGATATAAGTATTGCTACTCCAGCTTTCTTTTGACTTCCATTAGCATGATAGATGGTTCTCTATCCCTTCACTTTCAATCTGAAGATGTCCACAGGTCTAAATGGGTGTCTTGTAGGCAGCGAATAGATGGGTCTTGTTTTTTTATATCCATTTTCATACCCTATGTCTTTTGACTGGAGCATTTAGTCCATTTACATTCAGTGTTATTATTGAAAGATATGGGTTTAGCGTCATTGTGTTGTCTGTAGGTTTCATGCTTGTAGTGATGTCTCTGATACTTTGTGGTCCTTGCAACATTTCACTCACAGAGTCCCCCTTAAGATCTCTTGTAGGGCTGTTTAGTGGTGATGAATTCCTTCAGTTTTTGTTTGTTTGGGAAATCCTTTATCTCTCTTTCTATTCTGAATGACAAGCTTGCTGGATAAAAGATCCTTGGCTGCATATTTTTTCTGTTCATCACATTGAAGATTTCCTGCCATTCCTTTCTGGCCTGCCCAGTTTCAGTAAATAGGCCTGCTACTACCTGTATGTGTTTACCTTTGTATGTTAAAGCCCTTTTATTCCTAGCTGCTTTCAGAATTCTCTCTTTATTTTAGTATTTTGCCAGTTTAGCTATGATATGTTGTGCAGAAGATCAATTCAAGTTACATCTGAGGGGAGTTCTCTGTGCCTCTTGGATTTCAAAGCCCATTTCCTTCCCCAGATTGGGGAAGCTCTCAGCTATGATTTGTTCAAGTACACTTTCTGCCTTTTTCTCTCTCTTCTTCTTCTACTTCTTGAATTCCTGTGATATGGGTATTGTTCCATTTGATTGAATCACTTAGTTCTGTAATCCTCCCTTTGTGATCCTGGATTTTTTAATCTCTCTAACTCAGCTTACTCTTTTTCCATAATTTTATCTTCTAATTCACCTATTTCCCCCTCTGCCTCTTCAATCTGTACTGTGGCTGCCTGCATTTTGTTTTGCACCTCATTCATAACATTTTTAACTCATTGTGACTATTTTTAGACCCTTGATCTCTGCAGCAATGGATTCTCTGCTGTCTTATATGCTTTTATCAAGCCCAGAAATTAATCTTATGATTATTATTCTAAATTCTTGTTCATTTATATTGTTTATATCTGTTTTGATCATTTCCTTAGCTATCACTTCTTCCTGGATTTTTTTTAGGAGAATTCTCCTGTTTCATCATTTTGGCTAGATTTCTGTCCCTTATGAGATTTAAAAACTTGTCATGTGCTCTGCACCTGTGAGCACTGCTATATTAAAGAGAGGTCATACAGTGTCCTGGGCCTGGCCCTTTAGGAGGTGTTTTTTGGAGAGTGTTACTTGCTCTCTATTGTTAACTTTGTGAGTTTAGTTATTTTATTTCCTTACTTGTAGTGATGTTTTGGACCTTCCACCACGTGTGTTTTGATTTGTTCCTTGAAGTAGCCCTGGAAAGGAAAACAGACAAACAAAGAGGAAACAAAAACATGCAAACACATAAAGCAAACAAACAAACAATCCAAAAGCAAAAAACCAGCAACACCAGCTACACGTAAAGAACAGGCTGGAGGTGGTGCTGATGGAAGAGCACATACAAAGAGAAAAATGACAGGAGTGGGGGAAAAAGAAAAAATAAGCATTGACCAGGCAGAGAGATGAAACAGCTTAATCCAGAGAGAGGGAAAGGAAAATAAGGAAGAAGGCAGGGAAAAAGAAACGAAGATAAAGTTACCCAGACAGAGAAACTATAAGGCTTGATTATTCCAGAAGGAAGGAAAGGAAAAAAGGAGGTGTAGAACATGTATCAAGAGAATGGATTAAATATGTCTGCTTAAACAAACCAACAACCAGAGTAACCAGAATAGAAGAGGGAAGAGAAGAAAGAGAAAAGGAAGAATATATCTAAATAACAAGAATTGTCTGAGAATTAATCCAGGCAATGCAGCAGTGCTGGTCTGGAGGAGGGGCTGTCTCATTTGTCAGCGTCTATCCAGCTCCAGGAGATACGCAGTTACCCAGTGCAGAGGGGCGGGGTTTGGTGTAGGCACGTCCGCCTCTACTGTGGGCCCCACCCAGTGATCCCTGAGGCCCTGCCTTGGTGGTGGTGGGGAGAAAAATGGTGGCTCCCCAGTCTCTTCTCCACGGACTCAGTGTCCCAAATCACTCCCTTCCAGCCGTCCTCACTATGCCAAGGGGTGAGGACGAGGCAGTCTGTCTTGTTCAGCCAAGTCCCATTCCCTGGTGCTTGGCTGGGATTTAAACTCCCACTCCATGTGCCCAGGTACTGGGGAAGTGCCTCTCCATGCTGTGGAATATGTGGTCCTGGCTGGTTCTGTCCTGTGTGGCAGCACTTCAGGGGAGGGGACCTGTTTCTCCTACTGTGGTCTGTACCCCTGAGCTAGCCACTGAGTTTGGGGTTGGCTCCCTTCCTCCCCAGGTGAGAAAACAGGGCAGCAGGACCCAGTCTGGAGAAAGCCCCACAGTTAGAGACGGGATCCCTCTATGTCCTGGCCCACGGGTTTTCTCTTGTCCAGATACAGTCCTATGCTTCCCCAGCTTCTCTTTCTCTTCCCTTTGTCTCTCCACAGAAGGGCATCCCTACCCTCTGCCTACATGGCCTGTTTTATCTCTCTTAGTTCGCAGTCACCCACCTATGGCCTGTCAGGTTGTCTTGGTTTCTCCCTGGTAGACTCAGTCTCTTTTCGTCCCAGACTCTTGGGGTTCAAAGTCTTTTGGCTTCAACCCTTCTTTGTTTGAGAGATGGAAGAAGTTTGGATCCCCCTAGTTCTCAGCCATGTTGGCCCTTCCTTGTTATTTTATTAATGAGTTGGAACAATGCTTTACATATGCTGGATATAAGACCTTAGTAGATGAATGATTTGCAAAATGCTCGTCCATTCTGTAGGTAGTCTTTTCACGGTCTTTTTTTTTTTTTTTAAGTTTATTTGCTTATTTTGAGGAGTGGAGGGGCAGAAAGATAGGGAGAGAGAGAATCCCAAAATGGCTCTGAGCTATCAGCACAGCGGCCAACGTGGGGCTTGAACTCACAAACTGTGAGATCATAATCTGAGCTGAAACCAAGAGTAGGATACTTACACTGAGCCACCCAGTTGCCCCTTTCCACGGTCTTAATGGTGTCCTTTGAAGTGGAAAACATTTCAATTTTCATGATGTACAGTTTATCTATTTTTTCTTTTGTTGCTTGTGCTTTTGGTGTCATATCTAAGAAACTGTGGCCTTAATAACCAAAATCATGAAGATTTACACCTATGCCTTCTTCTAAGAGTTTTATAGTTTTAACTCTTACATTTAGATCTTTTACCCATTTTGAATTAATTTTTGTATGTGGTGTGATGTAAGGGGTACAACATTCTTTTGCACTGTGGGAATGTTTTTGATGTCCTATTTTTAAGCCAAAAATTAACACACAGCAAATGCTCCCTCAGTTCAGCTTTCTCATCTCAATGTAATCTGAGATATCATTAACATTTGTTAGGGAGCCAAAACTTCAAACATTTTACCACAAAGATCATTCATCAGAAGTAAGAACTGGCATCCCTGACATTTAAAAAGTTTTTTGTTCATTATTTTCTTTTATAAAATAATTTATTTTTATTGAGCTATAATTGACACATAGCATTACATTAGTTTCAAGTTTACAACATGATTCCATTTTTGTCTATATTGCAAAATGATCATCACATAATATTTAGCTAACTTCCATTGTCTGTACACAGTTGCAAAATTTTGTGGTTTTTTGAATTTTTAAGATTTATTATCTTAGCAATTTTCATACATGCAATATAGTATTATTAACTGTAATCACCATGCTATACATTACATCTCCATGACTTATTTCTTTTGTAACTGGAAATTTGTACCTTTTGATTCTTTTCACCCATTTCACCTACTTCCGCTGCTTGCCTCTGACAGCCACCAGTTTGTTCTCTATATCTGAGCTTTTTTTTTTTTTTAACATGCCACATATAAGTGAGGTCATATGTTATTTGTCTTTCTCTGTCTGACTTGGTTCACTTATCACAATGCCCTCAAGGTCCATCCATGTTCTCACAGATGGCGAGATTTTCTTATTTTGAATAGCCAAAGCAATCTGGAGAAAGAACAAAGTGGGAGTTATCACACTGATTTCAAACTATACTACAGAGCTATAGTAATCAAACAGTATGATACTGGAACAAAAACAGAAAAAACCCCCAGACATATATGATCTATTGATCTGTGACAAAGGAGGTAGGAATATACAATGGGAAAAATATAGTCTTTTCAATAAATGTTATTGGGAAAACTGAACAGCTACATATGAAAGAATGAAACCAAACCACTGTGTTACACCATACACAAGTATAAATTCAAAATCGACTAAAGACTTGATGTAAAGCCAGAAACAATAAAATTTCCTAGTAACTATGGTTAAGCAACTAAGTTAAGATTTTGACATTAACCTTAGCAATATTTTTTGGACTACTCTCCTCAGGCAAAGGCAACAAAAACTAAAACAAACAAATGTTTTACACAGAAAAGGAAATGATCAACAAAATGAAGAAGCAACCTACTGAATGGGAGAAGATATTTACAAATCATACACCTGATAAGAATTTAACATTCAAAGTATATGACAAACTTACATAACATCAAAAAACAAATAACCCAAATGAAACATAAGCAGTGGACTGGAAAAGACATTTTTCCAGAGAAGGCATACAGAGGAGCAACAGGTACTGAAAATGCTCAACATCACTAGTCATCAGAGATATTCTACTTCTGGGTATTTAGTCAAAGAAAATGAAAAACACCAATCTGAAGAGTTATTGCACACCTATACTTATTGCAGCATTATTTACGATAGCCATGCTATGGAAGCAACAGGTATCCATTGATAGGTGAATGTATAAAGAAGATTGGGTACACACTCACATATACACACAATGGAACATAACAGCCACAAGAAGAATGAAATTTTACCACATCTGCCTACATGGATTGACATAGAGGGCATTGTGCTTATGAAACAAATCATCCAGGGAAAGACAAATATCTTATGATCTCACTTATATGTGTTATCTAAAGAGCGAAACAAATGAACAAACAAAACAACGCAGAAACAGAACTCAGAGATACAGGAAATAAACTGATTGTTACTAGAGTGGTGTGGGCAAAATAGGTGAAGGAGATTAGAAGGTACAACTTCCAATTATAAAAGAAATAAGTCATGGGAATGTAGTGTACAGCCTGAGGAATATAGTCGATAATATTTTAATAACTTTGTATGGTGACAGAGTAACTAGACTTATTTTGGGGATTATTTTATAATGTATGAAAATTTTGAATCACTATGATATAAACTGAGACTAATAGGATATTGTATATCAGCTATACTTCAATAAAAAGATTTCCTAATAAACATATAAGTAGAGAGGTTGGGGAAGATGGCAGGGGAGTAGGAGGACCTTAGGCTCATCTTGTCCCATGAACACAACTAGATAATTATCAGTCATATTAAATATCCCACAAATCTACCTGAAGACTGACAGAAAAACTCCACAACTAAAGGAAGAGAGAGGGTAGGCCACATTGAAGAAGGTAGAAAGTGTGGAGACATGGCTTAAGTGAGAGAGGGATCATGGGTGCTGAGGAGGGGAGGGAGCTATGGCCATGGAGAAAGGTGAGAGAGAGGAACACACAAGGAAATGCACAAGGAAAACATTTCCCCAAAGCTATTGGCTTGGAAAAGGAGAGGGGCTGAATTTTGTGAGTTCTTGTAGCGAGCATAACTTAAAGCCTGGAGTTTTAAAGGTCAGTGGGCTTGGCTGGGATGTAGCCCATCTCCTGCCCTACTCCTGGAGAGAATGTTAGCAGATAACACAGGGGCAGACAGCATGGAAGCAATGATATAGGAAACGTCTGGGATACATAGGGGGAAGATTATTTGCTTTTCCCAGGAACCTCTCAGGAAGCAAAAGAGTTGGTTGGTTCCATTTCCCTCCCCTGCCCCATTACATAAACACAAAGCCATTGTCAGAAACCAGTGCAGCACCAATACTACTAGTTGCCTAGCTTGCTTAAACCAAGCTCCACACCCCTCCACTCTGGTGAGACAGCCCTTCTCAGTCAAGCTTATTGCAGTCCCAACATGGCAGGCCCCTCCCCTAGAAGACCAGCACAAACCACTGCCTACACCATGGCCCCAGACCAGAAGGTTCTGCAGGGCCTCAGTTCTGGTGGAAGTGGTGACAGGTCTCATTTCACAAGCAGACCAGAGCACACCTATTTAAAACTTGCCACATTCAGGAAGGGACCAAACACTGACCACTGCAGGCAAGGAGAGCCTCTGTATATGACTGACCTGAAGGATAAAGCAGCCAAAACACAGCAGTAGAGTATACACTGCACACACCAGAGACACTGCTTGAAGTCTCAGGCCCTGAACATTATATGACCTCTTCTTCATAGCCATTAGTTTCAGGAGCAGGAAACATAACTGGCTTTTCTAACACAGAGAAGAGGACAGGGACTTAGAAAAAATACCAAGATGGTGGAATGTATCCCAAATGAAAGAACAAGATAAGGTAATGACTAGAGATCTAAGCAAAACAGTTATAAGTAACATACTTGATGGACAATTTAAAGCAACAATCATAACGATCCTCACTGGGCTTGAGAGAAGAATAGAAGATATCAGTGAGATCCTTACCACAGAGATAAAGAGTTAAAAAAAATCAGTCAGAGATAAAGAATACAATAAAAGAGATTGGAAACAGGCTTGATGTAATGAACAGCAAGCTGGAAGAAGTAGAGGAATGAATTAATGACCTAGAGAACAAAATAATAGAAAATAATGACGCTGAACAAAAGAGAGAAAGAAGAATTATGGAACATGAGAATAGACTTAGTGAACTCAGTGATTCCATCAAACGTAATAACATTTGTATTATAGGAGTCCCAGAAGAAGAGGAGAGAGAAAAAGAGAACATTTATGTAAGGAAATAACAGCTGAAAACTTCCCTAATCTGGGAAGGAAACAGACATCCATATCCAAGCAGCAGAGAGAACTTCCATCAAAATCAACAAAAGCAGGCCAACTAGGTGTATTGTAACTACATTTGCAAAATATAGCAGTAAAGAAAAATCCTAAAAACAGCAAGACAAAAGTAAGTCCTTAACTTACAAGGAAAGCCCATAAGGCTAGCTGGAGATTTCTCAATAGAAACTTGGCAAGTCAGGAGGGAGTATGATATATTCAACATGTTGAAAGGGAAAAATTCACAGCCAGGAAATTCTATCCAGTAAAGCTGTCATTCAGGATAAAAGGAAAGGTAAAGGGTTTCCCAGCCAAACAAAAACGAAAGAAGATCATGATCACTAAACCAGCCTTGCATGAAATATTAAAGGGGACTCTCTGAATGCAAAGGAGAGACCAAAAGTGACAACAACAAAAGATCTGAGAAAATCTAGAGAAATGATGATAAAACAAGTAATAATTGGCAATAAATACATATCTATCAATAATTGCTTTGAATGTAATGAACTAAACGCTTCCATCAAAAGACATAGTGTGTCAGAATGGATGAAAAAATAAAAAACAAGACCCATCTATATACTGCCTACAAAAGACTCATTTTATTTTTTTCTTTCATAGTTTATTGTCAAGTTGGTCTTCATATAACACCCAGTGCTCATCCCCACAAGTGCCCTCCTCCGTGCCCATCACCCTCCTTCTGCTCTCCCCCACCCCCGTCAGCCCTCAGATTGTTCTCAGTATTCAAGAAGAGACTCATTGTAGACCTAAAGACACCTGTATACTGAAAGTGAGGGGATGGAGAAACATTTATTATGCAAATGGATTTCAAAGAAAGCCTGAGTAGAAATACTTATGTTGGAGAAACTAGACTTTAAAACAAAGACTGTAAAAAGAGACAAAGAAGGACATTATATAATCATAAAAGGAACAACCCAACAAGAAGATATAACAACCATACATATTTATGCACCCAACATGAAAGCATATAAATACACAAAACAATAACAAACAAAAAGGAACTCATTGATAATATCACAGTAATAGTAGGAGACTTTAACACCCTACTTACAACAATGGACAGATAATCTAAACAGAAAATTAATAAGGAAATAATGGCTTTGAATGACACACTAGACCAGATGGACTTAACAGATATATTCAGAACATTCTATCCTAAAGCAGCAGAATACACATTCTTTTCAAGTGCATATGGGGAATTCTCCAAAATAGATCACATACTAGGTCATAAATCATTCCTCAACAAACACAAAAAGATTAAAATCATACCATTCATTTTTTCTGACCACATCACTATGAAACTTGAAGTCAACCACAAGAAAAAAATTGGAAAGACCACAAATACATGCTGCTTAAACAACATGCTACTAATCAATGATTTAATGGGTCAACCATTAAATCAAAGAAAAAAATTTAAAAATACATAGAAATAAATGAAAATGAAAACACAATAGCCAAAATCTTGGGGTGCAGCAATACTATTCATAAGAGGAAAGTATATAGCAATACAGGTCTACCTTAAGAAGCAAGAAAAATGTCAAATAAACAAGCTAACCTCACACCTAAAGAAGCTAGAAAAAGATCAACAAATGAAGTCTAAAACCAGCAGAAGAAGGGAAATAAATATTAGAGCAGAAATACATGAGACACAAACTTTAAAAAAAAAAACCAATGGAACAAATCAATGCAATGAGAAGCTGGTTTGTTAAAAACGTTTTAACAAAATTGATAAACCTCTAGCCAGACTTATTAAAAAGAAAAGAGAAAAGATCCAAATAAATAAAATCACCAATTAGGAGAAATAACAACCAACACCACAGAAATACAAATGATTATAAGAGAATATTATGAAAAACCATATGCCAATAAATTGGACAATCTAGAATGAATGAATGGATAAATTCCTAGAAACATGCAATGTACCAACACTGAAACAGGAAGAAAGAGAAAATTGAACAGACCAAGGGCGCCCGGGTGGCTGAGCTGGTTAAGCGGCAGACTTTGGCTCAGGTCATGATCTCGCAGTTCGTGAGTTCAAGCCCTGAGTCAGGCTCTGTGCTGACAGCTCAGAGCCTAGAGCCTGCTTCAAATTCTGTGTCTCCTTCTCTCTCTGCCCTTCCCCTGCTCATGCTTTGTCTCTCTGTCTTTCAAAAATAAACTTAGGGGCGCCTGGATGACTCAGTCGGTTAAGCGTCCAACTTCGGCTCAGGTCATGATCTCACGGTTTGTGGGTTTGAGCCCTGCGTCGGGCTCTGTGCTAATGCCTAGCACAGAGCCTGGAGCCTGCTTCAGATTCTGTGTCTCCCTCTCTCTCTGACCCTCCCCTGCTCTCTCTCTCTCAGAAATAAATAAAAACATTTAAAAACTTTAAAAAACTAAAAAAAAGAACATTCAAAAAAACAGAAAGAACTTGAACAGACCAATAACCAGAAATTGAATCTGCAATCAAAAAGCTCCCAAAAAACAAAAATTCGGGACCAGATGGCTTCACAGGAATTCTTCCGAATATTTAAAGAAGGGTTAAAACCTATTCATCTCAAACTATTCCAAAAGATAGAAAAGAAAGGAAAACTTCCAAACTCATTATAAGAGGGCAGATTTACCCTGATACCAAAACTGGACAAAGATCTCACTAAAAAAGGAAATGCAGGCTAATTTCCCTGATGAACATGGATGCAAAAATTCTCAACAAAATACTAGCAAACCAAATCCAACAACAGTACATTAAACTATTATTCATCATGATTAAGTGGGATTTATTCCTGGGCTGCAAGGTTGGTTCAATATTCACAAATCAATCAACATGATACACCACCTTAATAAAAGATAGGATAAGAACCATATGATCCTGTCAATAGATGCAGAAAAAGCAGGTTTAGAGGGAACATACCTCAACAAAATAAAGGCCATATAGGAAAAACCCATAGCTAATATCATCCTCAATGGGGAAAATTGAGAGCCTTTCCTCTATGTTCAGGAACATGACAAGGATGTCCACTCCCACCACTGTTATTCAACATAGTACTGGAAATCCTAGCCTCAGCAAACAACACAAAGAAATAAATGCATCCAAATCTGCAGTGAAGAAATCAAACTTTCATCATTCACAAATGACATAATATTTTATGTAGAGAACCTGAAAGAGTCCACCAAAAAATAGCTAGAACTGGTACCCGAATTCAGTAAAATCATAGGATACGAAATCAACATACAGAAACGTGTTGCATTTCTTTTTTTTTTTTTTTTACAAATAGTTTATTGTCAAATTAGTTTCCACATAACACCCAGTGCTCATCCCCACAAGTGCCCTCCTCCATGCCCACCCCTCCTCCCCCCCACATCCATCAGTCCTCAGTTTTTGTCAGCATTGAAGAGTCTCTCATGGTTTGCCTCTCCCCCTTTCCCCCACCATTTCCGCCCTTCTTCTCCCCCTTGGTCCTCTGTTAAGTTCCTCCTAATCCTCCTATACATGCACACATATGATATTTGTCCTTCTCTGCCTGACTTATTTCGCTCAGCATAACACCCTCAAGGTCCATCCATGTTGCTACACAGGCCAGATTTCATTCTTTCTCATTGCCATGTAGTATTCCATCATATAGATAAACCACATCTTCTTGATCCATTCGTCTGTTGATGGACACTGAGGCTCTTTCCATGTTTTGGCTATTGTTGAGAGTGCTGCTATGAACATTTGGGGTCCATGTGCCCCTATGCATCAACATTTCTGTATCCCTTGGGTAAATTCCTAGCAGTGCTATTGCTGGGTCATAGGGGAGTTCTGTTGCTAGTTTCCTGAGGAACCTCCACACTGTCTTCCAGAGGGGCTGTACCAGTTTACATTCCCACCAACAGTGTAGGAGGGTGCCCGTTTCTCCACATCCTCGCCAGCATCTAGAGTTCTCTAACTGGCTCGTTTTAGCCACTCTGACTGGCGTGAGGTGGTATCTCAGTGTGGTTTTGATTTGTATTTCCCTGATGAGGAGGATGCTGAGCATCGTTTCATGTGTCTGTTGGCCATCTGGATGTCCTCTTTGGAGAAGTGTCTGTTCATATCTTCTGCCCATTTCTTCACTGGGTTGTTTGTTTTTCGGGCGTGTAGTTTGGTGAGTTCCTTGTAGATTCTGGATATCAACCCTTTATCTGATATGTCATTTGCAACTATCTTTTCCCATTCCGTTGGTTGCCTATTAATTTTCTGGGTTGTTTCCTTGGCTGTGCAGAAGCTTTTAATCTTGAGGAGGTCCCAACAGTTTATTTTTGCTCTTGATTCCCTTGCTTTTGGGGATGTGTCAAGTAAGAAGTTGCTGCGGTGGAGGTCAAGGAGGTTGCTTCCTGCTTTCTCCTCTAGGGTGTTGATAGGTTTCCTGTCTCACGTTCAGGTCCTTTATCCATTTTGAGTTTATTTTTGTGAATGGTGTGAGAAAATGATCTAGTTTCATTCTTCTGCATGTTGCTGTCCAGTTCTCCCAACACCATCTGTTAAAAAGGCTGTCTTTTTTCCATTGGATATTCTTTCCTGCTTTGTCAAAGATTAGTTGGCTGTATACTTTTGGGTCCACTTCTGAGTTCTCGATTCTGTTTCATTGGTCTATGTGTCTGTTTTTGTGCCAATACCATACTGTCTTGATGATGACAGCTTTGTAGTAGAGGCTAAAGTCTGGGATGGTGATCCCTCCCGTTTTGGTTTTATTTTTCAGGATTACTTTGGCTATTCGGGGTCTTTTGTGGTTCCATACAAATTTTTGGATAGTTTGTTCTAGTTTTGAGAAGTATGCTGGTGCAATTTTGATTGGAATTGCATTGAATGTGTAGAGTGCCTTAGGTAGTAATGACATCTTAACTATATTTATTCTTCCTATCCATGAGCATGGAATGTTTTTCCATTTCTTTGTGTCTTCTTCAATTTCCTTCATAAGTTTTCTATAGTTTTCCTCATACAGATCTCTTGTATCCTTGGTTAGGTTTATTCCGAGGTATTTTATGGTTTTTTGTGCAATTGTGAATGGGATCAGTTTCTTGATTTCTCTTTCTGTTGCTTCATTGTTGGTGTATAAAATGCAACCGATTTCTGTACGTTGATTTTGTACCCTGCAACTTGGCTGAATTCTTGGATCAGTTCTAGTAGGCTTCTGGTGGAGTCTGTCGGGTTTTCTATGTAGAGTATCATGTCATCTGCGAAGAGTGAAAGTTTGACTTCCTCTTTGCCAATTCTGATGCCTTTGATTTCCTTTTGGTGTCTGATGGCTGATGCTAGGACTTCCAGCACTATGTTAAACAACAGTGGTGAGAGTGGGCATCCCTGTCGTGTTCCTGATCTCAGGGGGAAAGCTCTGAGTTTTTCCCCGTTGAGGATGATGTTAGCTGAAGGCTTCTCATAGATGGCTTTGATGATGTTTAAGTAGGTTCCTTCTATCCCAACTTTCTCGAGAGTCTTTATTAAGAAGGGATGCTGTATTTTGTCAAATGCTTTTCCTGCATCTATTGACAGGATCATATGGTTTTTATCTTTTCTTTTATTGATATGATGTATCACATTGATTGATTTGCGAATGTTGAACCAGCCCTTTAACCCAGGAATGAATCCCACTTGATCTTGGTGGATGATTCTTTTTATATGCTGCTGGATTCGATTTGCAAGGATCTTGTTGAGAATTTTTGCATCCGTATTCATCAAGGATATTGGCCTGTAGTTCTCTTTTTTTGCTGGATCTCTGTCTGGATTGGGAATCAGCGTGATGCTGGCTTCATAAAATGAGTCCGGGAGTTTTCCTTCGCTTTCTATTTTTTGGAATAGCTTGAGAAGAATTGGGATTAATTCTGTTTTAAATGTCTGGTAGAATTCCCCAGGGAAGCCATCAGGTCCAGGGCTCTTATTTGTTGGGAGATTTTTGATCACGGATTCAATTTCTTCACTCGTTATGGGTCTGTTCAGGTTTTCTATTTCTTCCCGTGTGAATTTTGGTAGTGAGTGTGTGTTTAGGAATTTGTCCATTTCTTCTAAGTTGTCCAATTTGTTGGCATATAATTTTTCATAGTATTCCCTGATAATTGCTTGTATTTCTGAGGGGTTGGTTGTAATAAGTCCATTTTCATTCATAATTTTGTCTATTTGGGTGCTCTCTCTTTTCTTTTTGATAAGTCTGGCTAGAGGTTTGTCAATTTTGTTTACTTTTTCAAAAAACCAACTCTTGGTTTCATTGATCTGTTCAATTGTTTCTTTGGTCTCTATGTTGTTTATTTCTGCTCTAGTTTTTACTATTTCTCTTCTTCTACTGGGTTTAGGGCGTTCTTGTTGCTCTGCCTCTAGTTCCTTTAGGTGAGCTGTTAGATTTTGGACTTGTGCTTTTTCTAATCTCTTGAAATAGGCCTGGAGAGCAATGTACTTTCCTCTTAGGACTGCCTTTGCCGCATCCCATAGATTTTGTATTGTTGTGTTTTCATTTTCATTTGTTTCCATATATTTTTTAATTTCATCTCTAATTGCCTGATTGGCCCATTCATTCTTTAGAAGGGTGTTCTTTAACCTCCATGTTTTTGGAAGTTTTCCAGACTTCTTCCTGTAATTGATTTCAAGTTTCAAAGCATTGTGATCTGACAGTGTGCATGGTATGATCTCTATTCTTTTATATTTATTGAGGGCTGCTTTATGTCCCAGTATGTGATCTATCTTGGAGAATGTGCCATGTGCACTTGAGAAGAAAGTAAATTCCCTGGCCTCAGGATGTAAAGTTCTAAATATATCCGTCAGATCCATCTGGTCCAATGTGTCTTTCAAGTCCATTATTTCTTTAGTGATTTTCTGTCTGGTTGACCTATCCATTGCTGTAAGTGGAGTATTAAAGTCCCCTGCTATTAGCACATTCTTATCTATAAGCTTGTTTCTGTTTGTGATTAATTGTTTTAGATATTTAGGTGCTCCCATATTCGGTGCGTAGACATTTATGATTGTTAGTTCTTCCTGATGGATGGACCCTGTAATTATTATGTAGTGCCCTTCTTCATCTCTTGTGATTGTCTTTAATTTAAAGTCCAGTTTGTCTGATATAAGTATCGCTACTCCGGCTTTCTTTTCATTTCCGGTGGCATGATATATATTTCTCCATCCCCTTACTTTTAATCTGAAGGTATCTTCCCGTCTAAAATGAGTTTCTTGTAGATAGCATATAGATGGATTTTGTTTTTTAATCCATTCTGCTACCCTATGTCTTTTGATTGGAGCATTCAGCCCATTTACATTCAGTGTTATTATTGAAATATGTGGGTTTAGAGTCTTTGTATCTTTTGTAGGGTTCATGTTTGTGGTGGTGTCTCTGGAATCTTTGTTCCTTGCAACCTTTCCTTCAGAGCATCCCCCTCAGGATTTCTTGTAGGCCTGGCTTCGTGGTGACAAATTCTTTCAATTTCTGTTTGTTTGGAAAGGTTTTTATCTCTCCTTCTATTTTGAATGACAGGCTTGCTGGATAGAGGATTCTTGGCTGCATATTTTTACTGTTCATCACATTGAAGATCTCCTGCCATTCCATTCTGGCCTGCCACGTTTCAGTAGATAGGTCTGTCACCACTCTGATAGGTTTCCCTTTGTCTGTGAGGGCCCTTTTCTCCCTAGCTGCTTTCAAAATTCTCTCTTTGTCCTTGTATTTTGCCATTTTTACGATGATATGTCGTGCAGAAGATCCATTCAAGTTACGTCTGAGAGGAGTCCTCTGAGCCTCTTGTATTTCCACATTGACTTCCTTCCCCAGGTCGGGGAAGTTCTCTGCTATAATTTGTTCCAGGACTCCTTCAGCACCTTTCCCTCTCTCTTCCTCTTCTGGGATTCCTATGATACGGATATTGTTGCGTTTGACTGTGTCGCTGAGCTCTCGAATTCTTCTTTCCTGTTCCTGGATCAGTTTGTCTCTTTTTTTGTCAGCTTCTTGTTTTTCTATCATGGTGTCTTCTAAATCACTTATTCTCCTTTCTGCCTCTTCAATCCGTGCATTGGAGGCCTCTAATTTATTATGTATCTCATTTATTGCATTTTTAAATTCTTCATGCCTATTTTTATTTTCCATTCTGTCTGTAGCCATAGTTTCTTTGATGTCCCCTATGTTTTTTCAAGCCCTGCTATTAATTTTACCATTATTATTCTAAAATCTTGTTCAGTTATGCTGCTGATATCTGTTTTGAGCAGTTCATTAGCTGTCATTTCTTCTTGGAGTTTCTTTGGAGGAGAGCTCTTTCGTTTCGTCATTTTAGTTAGCTTTCCGGCTCTTGTTGGTTTTAAAGACCTGTTATGCTCTCTGTTTCTATGAGCACTGCTATATCCAAGAAACTCTTTGACTTTCCAGGGCCCATCCTTTCAGAGATTGTTTTTTGAATGGTATCCCTCGGTCACTCTTGTTGGGACCTTAGTTATTTTATTTTCCTATTTGTAGTGATATTTGGGACTCTTCACCTTGTGTACTCTAGCTTCTTTCTTGAGGTAGCCCTGGAAAAGAAAACAGACAGACAAACACACAGGGAGCAGGAGCACACAAACGCACAGGCTGATTCAACTAACATGCAAAGTGAGAGGGAAAATGAAAAAGTTAATAGAAAAGACGGAGGAGGGAGGGCGAATAATAGGGAGCATAAAATACATAAAAGGGTCAAAAAGGGGAAAAGAAAAGGAAAAAAAGAGGAGAACCGATGGAGAAAGAACGGTTTAAAGCATATACCTGGATTTCCCAGCTACAGTTAAATAGCCGTGTGTATGCAGTGCTGGTTGAAGAGCATAGAGAAAAAGAGAGAAGGCAGGGTGAGACAAGGCAGATTTGGAAATAGAATGAACAGGCAGAAAGGATAAGAAGCTTTTTTCAAAGAGGTAAAGGGTAGAATATGGTTGGATAGGTGAGAGAAGGATGCTGGAATTATCCAGAGAAACTATATAGTCTAATTACTCCCGAGAGAAATAGCTGAAAAGTCGGTAGGTGTAGAATTTACATTTACAGAATGGACTTGTTGTGATTGTTTAAGCAAGCTGGCGACCAGAGTTAATCAGGTCAGTGTTTTGGGGAAAAAAGCGAGAAAAGAGAAAGAAGAAGAAAAAAAGTGAAAAGGAAGGGAAAAAAAGAAGAAAAAAAGGAAAAAAAACAAAAAAAGGAAAAAAAACAAAAAAAGAAAGGAAAAAAGAAAGAGAAAAAAAAAGGGAGGAGGGCACCTCTCAGGCAGGGATGGGCGTGGCGTGATCCGATGCCTCAGGCGGGGGTTCTGCCTTGGCGATTGTGGGGAGGAGAGTGACGGTGCTCCAGTCCCTTCTTGAACCCCGCGCTGCAGCTCGCTTTTTTTTTTTTGGCGTGTCAACTCCCCGTTCCGGGGACGCAGCCGAAGTTGGTTGCACTCTTCAACCCAGGCCAGTTCCAATCTCCAAATCCCAGTCCGCGCCCCGCTGAAGTTGCCTTAGACACAGCGTCCCAGACAACCCCTCGGGCTATTCCAGGCTCCCTGCTGAGCTCTGGGGGCGGAGTCAGGATCGCTGCTTCCTTCTCTGGTCGGCTCTGGTGCGCGTGCGCGGGGGCTTGTCTGCCGGGTCCGCGTAGCCTGAGCCCACTGGAGTGAGGAAAACCGGGTCTCTCTATGGCTCGTCACCCGAAACACGAACTCACAGGCAAATTTCCAGTTTTTAGCTTTTTGCCTTCCCTCTCGAGTTCCAGCCAGCCAGGAGCGCGGACGCCTGGTGTCTGCGCGTCTCTTTCAGGGGTCCCAGCCGCCCTGGAGCTACAATGGCGGCAGGCGCACCCGCTCCGCTTTAAAACCCAACCTCCAGGAGCTGCACAAAGAAGCAGTTTGTGTGCTCAGCCTCCCCCAGGACCAGTTGTCGCGAGGGGACCTGGTGTGCAGGTATTTGGCAAGTACGGTCTTTATGCACCGAGCGGAGATTTTTCTGTCTCGGACTCTCTCCTTTTCCCCTCTCACTCCCCGTAGAGGGTAGAGGAGGATCGCCTCCCCCCCTGGAGGCTCCTATCCCGGCCTGATTTTACCTTCCCCGGTTCGCACTCACGTTAGAAGGCTTTCTCAGTGGATTCTGCGTCCTTTTTCTCCGAGTCTCTCAGGTTTTGTATGGTTTCCAATGGCTTCAGATCTTTTCTGTGTGATGTATGGGCGCGAGTGCAAGTACGGAGCTCCTTACTTCTCCGCCATCTTGCCCCCCCCTCGCATTTCTTTTTTTTTTTTATGTTTAATTTTCTTTGAGAGAGAATGCAAGTGGGGGAGGGGCTGAGAGAAAGGGGGACCGAGGGGGATAGAGGATTCAAAGTGGGCTCTGGGCTGACCGGCTGACAGCAGTGAGCCCAATATGGGATTTGAACTCACCAATGTGAGATCATGACCTGAGCCAAAGTTGGATGCTCAACTGACTGAGCCATCCAGGTGCCCCAAATGTGTTGCATACCTATACACCAATAATAAAGCAGCATAAAGGATAAAGGAATCAATCCCACTGTTATAATTTCACCAAAACCATAAGACACCTAGGAATATACATAACCAAATAGATCATAGATCTGTATTCTGAAAACTATAAAACGTTGATGAAAAAATTGAAGATTACACAAAGAAATGGAAAAACATTCCATGCTCATGGATTAGAAAAACAAATATTTTTAAAATGTGCATACATGTGCATATTACCCCAAGCAGTCTACACATTTAATGAAATTCCTATCAAAATACCACCAGAATTTTCCTCAGAGCTAGAACAAGCAATAATAAATAAATTCTAAATGGATGAAAGACCTAAATGTGAGACAGGAAGCTATAAAAATCCTAGAAGAGAACACAGTCAGTAGCCTCTTTGACATCGGCCTTAGCAACATCTATAAAGAACTTATAAAACTTAACACCCCAAAACCAAATAATCCAGTTTAAAAATGGGTAGAACACCTGAGTAGACATTTTTCCATGGAAGACATACAGATAGTCACCAGACACAGATAAAGGTGTTCAACACCACTCATTCTCAGAGAAATGCAAATCAAAATTACAATGAGATATCACCACACACATGTCAAAATGACTAAAATCAACAATGGAAGAAACAGGTGTTGGTGAGGATGTGGAGAAAGGGGAACCCTCTTGCACTGTTGGAGGGGAATACAAAATGGTGCAGCCACTGTGGAATTCAGCAATTCCACTTGATTCAGCAATTGCACTACTAGAAGTTTACCCAAAGAATACAAAATTAGTAACTCAAAGGAGTATATGCACCCCAATGTTCTATAGCATAATTATTTACAATTATGAAAACAGCCCAAGTGTCTGTAGTCTGATGATGAATGGATAAAGAAATGGTATATATATATACAATGTAATATTACTCAGACATAAGAAAGAATGAAATCATCCCATTTGTAACAACCTACATTGAAATCGAGAGTATAATGCTAAGCAAAATAAGTCAGAGAAAGGCAAATACCATATGATTTTACTTATGTGTGGAATTTAAGAAACAAAACAAATGAGCAAAGGGGATAAAATAGAGAGAGAGGCAAACCAAGAAAGAGACTCTTAACTATAGAGAACAAACTGATGGTTACCAGAGGGGAGTTGAGTGGGGGATGGGTGAAATAGGTGATAGAGATTAAGCAATGCACTTGTCGTGATGATCAATGAGTATTGTAAGGAAGTGTTGAACCATTAGATTGTACACCTGAAACTAATATTACATGGTATGTTAACTAACTAGAATTTTAATAAAAACTTGGAGGGAAAAAAAACCCCTTAAACTTTCCCCTTTTTATGGCTATATAATATTTCATTATACATCATATGTCTTAGCTATTATAAATAATGCTTCAATATAATGGTGGTACAGATATCTTTTTGAATTAGTGTTGTATTCTTTGGATAAATGCCCAGAAGTGGAATTGCTGGATATATGATAGTTTTATTTTTAATTTTTTGAGGAATATCCATACTCATATGGATGGATGGTTTTCCATAAATGCAGCACCAATTTACATTCCAATAACAGCACACAAGAGTTTCTTTTCTTCCAAATCCTTGCCAACATTTAATTATTATCTTTTTGATAATAGCCATTCTTACAGGTGTGAGGTGGTATCTCATGTGCTTGATTTGTTTGAAAATATTTTAATGTGATTATTGATAAGATTGAGTTTATTTTTAATATAATTTATTGTCAAATTGGCTTACATACAACACCCAGTGCTCATCCCACCAAGTGCCCTCCTCAATGCCCATCACCCACTTTCCCCTCTCCCCCACCTCCCCTCAGCCATCAGTTTGTTCTCTGTATTTAAGAGTCTCTTATGGTTGAATGTAACACAAATACAGAAAACTGGGCATAGTATAAGTATGCAACTCAGTTGATGTTCACAAAATGAAAACACTTGTGTAGACACAAATTCAGTTAAGAACTAACACTTTGCCAGTACTCCAGGAGACTTCCTCAGAATAACCAATATTCTGACTTATCAAGATAAATTAGTTTTGCCTGATGAGAAAGAATGAAATCTGGCCATGTGTAGCAACATGGATGGACCTTGAGGATGTTATGTTGAGGGAAATCAGTCAGGCAGAGAAGGACAAATACCATATGTTTGCACGTATAGGAGGATTAGGAGGAACTTAACGGAGGAACAAGGGGGAGAAGAAGGGGGGAAATAGTGAGGGAGGGGGAGAGAGGCAAACCATGAGAGACTCTTGAATGCTTAGAACAAACTGAGGACTGACGGGTGTAGGGAGGAAGGGGGGATATGGGCATGGAGGAGGGCACTTGTGGGGATGAGCACTGGGTGTTATATGGAAACCAATTTGACAATAAACTATTTATAAATTAGTTTTGCCTGTTTTGAACTTTAGTTAATTAATTTATTTATTGAGATAGCACAAGCAGAGAGGGGCAGAGGAGAGGGAGAGAATTTTAAGCAGATCTCACACCCAGTATGGATGTGCTTGGCTTGATCTCAGGACCATGAGATCATGACTTGAGCCAAAATCAAGAGTCAGACACTTAACCAATTGAGCTACCCAAGCACTCCTGTTTTGAATTTTATATAAATGATACTGTGTGTGTGTGTGTGTTGTCTTCATTCTCAAAATTTCATGTTTATTAATTATTAATTTTGTGTACAGCAATAACTCATTAATTCTTATTGCTGTGTAGCATTCCATTGTGTGACCATACCACAATTTACTCATCTATTCTATTGTTGATGGGCATTGAGATTGTTTCCAATTTGGAAATGTGAAGTATAATACTGCTATGAGCACTCTTGTACATGGCTTTTGTAGCATACGTGCATAAATTTTTGTTAGGTGCATCCCTAGGAATAGAATTGCTGGGTCATAGAATGTACATATGGTCAACTTTAGTAGATACTGTCAAATTGTTTTCTAATGTTGCCTTGCAAAGGAATTTCTATTCTCAAGATCTGTCCTACTGCTTTTTGCCACTAGACTTATAACTAGGATCAGATCTCAATGTGTTCATGAAGGGCAAGTCCAGTCTGACTCAAGAGGAAATAGTTTATACTTGGTCAAAATTTAAAGATTTTCTAAGTTATAATACCATAAACCTGAGGGAACATATACAGAAATGGATTCTAAAAGTGTTTTACCAAGAAAGATGGAATCTAACATTGTATCAGACCAAATGTATTGATATAAGTATACCTATCAGAGATTCTGGATTTAATGCATTAGCTTATGCAGAAGGAAGTAGCTTTAACAGTTTAATGTGGACTGAATGATGACCTATATTTAATGAGGTTAAGATGCTAGAACTTGGATGGCATAATGTAGAGGAAATAATCCAAAGCCTTAGTAGGACAGAAAAGATGGAGTGAATTTATCATATACAGCTTGTACACTCACCATCACCACTACCATAGCCCCAGCTGTTAATACTTAACTACAAGAGAAGATGAGAATAAATACCATAATTGGAAATGAGGGCAAAGCAATGATCACAGTGTTTTAGTCCTCAGGGATCTTTGATGATAGCTAATTCATCAGTGTCCTTAGGAATAAAATAGATGAGCATACTATTAAAATGATACTTAATCTAAATAACAAGAAAGCTCCAGTCTGAGAGAAACTTTACTGGAATCACTAAAATGGAAATTCATGGTCTCTAAGAACAGAGTTCCAAGACCTAAGAAGTTCCCAGACAACCCAGAGCTCTGTGATTGAAGGGGAGACTAGGTCCCTTGAGGACAAACACTGCAGCATTGTTATAAATATGTTTGGTAAATCTTATCACCAACTTTACCCAAAGGGACCTGTGGCCATTCACCATAGTGACAACATTGAGGAAAAGGAAATATTCACACATTTTGGGGATACCAGACACTGTCTCTGAATTAATGCTAACTTCTGAGGACCTAAGTCATTATTCTGGTCCATGAAACTAAATGTGAGCTTGTGGTGGTAAATGGTAAATGGAGTTTTGACCTATGTTTGAATCACAGTGACTAAATAGGTAGGATAGCACACTCTGTGGTTGTTTCCCCTAGTTCTTGTATATACAATTGAAATAGTTATATTCAGACAATGACAGAATCCCCATATTTGCTATTTGGTCTATGAAATGAGAGCTATTATTGTAGGAAGTACCAAGTATTAACCTCAGGAACTTTCTCTTCATGCAAGGGTAGTAAACCAAAAGCAAAACATAAATGCTTGTGGAAACCATAGGAATTAGTAACACCATCAGAGACTTGAAAGAAGGAGGGGTGTTGACTCCTACACTGTTGGTGGGAATGTAAACTGGTACAGCCCCTCTGGAAAACAGTGTGGAGGTTCCTAAGGAAACTAACAATAGAACTCCCCTATGACCCAGCAATAGCACTGCTAGGAATTTACCCAAGGGATACAGAAATGTTGATGCATAGGAGCACATGTACCCAATGTTCATAGCAGCACTCTCCACAATAGCTAAAACATGGAAAGAGCCTAAGTGTCCATCAACAGATGAATGGATCAAGAAGATGTCGTTTATCTATACCATGGAATACTACATGGCAATGAGAAACAATGAAATCTGGCCATGTGTAGCCACATGGATGGACCTTGAGGGTGTGATGCTGAGCGAAATAAGTCAGGCAGAGAAGGACAAATATCATATGTTTGCACGTATAGGAGGATTAGGAGGAACTTAACTGAGGAACAAGGGGGAGAAGAAGGGTGGAAATGGTGGGGGAAAGGGAGAGGCAAACCATGAGAGACTCTTGAATGCTGACAAAAACTGAGGACTGATGGATGTGGGGGGGAGGAGGGATGGGCATGGAGGAGGGCACTTGTGGGGATGAGCACTGGGTGTTATGTGGAAACTAATTTGACAATAAACTATTTGTAAAAAAAAAAAAACATGAGCACATACCTTCATCTTTATAAATAAATGGCAATATGTGCTTTTATACATTGGTGACTTATTATCTTGCATAAATAATGTACATATTTGTCTTGCTAAGTAAATATATGGCTGTTCTTCAATTTTAGATCTTAACAAAAAAAAAAAAGAAGGAGGGGTGTTGATACATATCACATTCTCATTTAACTCTCCTGTTTGGAGTGTGCAGACATAGGATGGAACTTGGAGAATGACTGTGAACTATTATAAACTTCATCAGATGGTAACAGCTGCTTTCTAGATGTGCTTTATTTACTAGAGCAAATCAACACATTCCCTGACATATGCAGCTATTGATCCAGAAAATGCTTTTTCTTTATATAAGTTTGCAAGGATCACAAGAATCAATTTAGTTTTACCTGACTGGGCTGACAATACACCTTCACAATCTGGCCTCACAACAATCTTGCTCTGGGCCATAATATATAAATATGCTAGCTATCCTCATATTCCACAAAATATTATAATGGTCATCTATATTGATAGGATTACAATGATTTTACCTGATGAGGGGGAAAATATCAAGGACTTTAAATGCCTTAAATATGAGAATCAGAAAGTGGGAGACCAAAAGCATAAAAATTGAGATCACATGATCTCAGTGAAATTTCTGGGGGTCAACTGGTCAAAAGCTTCTTGAGATCTCTTCTCACAGGATTATATGGGTATTGTTGCTACTGAGTGCCTAACATGCCAGGAGAAAAGAGGAACACTTAGCTCTATTCCCTTACAAGGTGGCATACAAGGTAGCTATCCACCTGGTAGCAGGTTGACTATATAGGATTGCTCTGTCAAAGGAGGGGGAAGCCATTGTCCTCACCGAAATAGACATTCACCCTGGGCATGATTCACTATAATGCTTCTGCTATCTCTACCATGTGTGCACTTGTGAAATGCCTTATTTACTATCATGGTATTTTCATGACATTGATTCTGAACAAGAAACTCATTTCATAGCAAAAGAAGTACATAATCGGCTCATGCCATGGAGTTTGTCTTACCATATGCCATATCACCTAGAAGCAGCTGGACTGATTAAACAGTGGGTAGACTGCTAAAGATTTAGTTGTCACATCAGTTAGAAGATAATACCTTAAGTGCACATACCTCTGCACTTAGGAATCAGGGGTGGATGTGGAAGTGGCTCCCCAGTAACCCACTGCAGAATTTTTGCTTCCTGTCTTTGTCCTTTTTAGCTCTTCTGGCTTGGAAGTCTCTTTTACCAAGGGAGGATTGTTTTCAGCAGGGAACACAACAATGGTTCCATCAGATCAGAATTTAAGACTGCCACCTGCTATTGCATATTTGGAGGTTCTTATGCCAACTGAACCAACAGTTAGAAAAGGGATTTGCTCTACTGACTGGAGTGATTGATCCTGATCTTCAAGGGAAACTGGGTTGCTGCCACACAACGGGGTCAGGGAGGACTGTGGCTGGCACCCAGGAGATTCTCTGGGGCACCTCTATAGTATGTCTGTGCCCAATGTAAAAGTTAATGGAAAACTACATCAAATAGAAAATAGGTAAGACCATCAAAGGTTCACACCTTCTAGAAATAAAACTGTGTGTCTCCCCACAAGGTGGCACAAACTGGGGCAAGGGATATTTGAATGAGTAGTGAAAAAAGAATGCTTTAGATATTAACTCAGAACTGGAGGCTATATACTTTTTTTTAATGTATGTGTTATATATAAATTATATGTGTATTTTGACTGATTTCTTTGTCCTCTTTTTCGTTATTTTTTTTTATAAAGATTGTTGTTAGAGGTTAACTTTACAAATTTAGCCTTTAGGTAACAGAATTTTCAGATAAGCTGAATTTGAGGAGAAATCAACATAGTCTAGAGATGTATACAATTATTATTGGAATTTTGTCACACCTCATTTGGTGAGGCTATGACACTGTCTTGTTTGTAGGAAGGATAATTACATCCTGTTAATCAAATACAGAGAGTTATTCTGTTGGTATTTGGATTGGAAATACATGTAGAAAGATACGTATGGATGCCTACTAGGCAAATGGGTTGACTATGCTGGTTATTAAGAAATTTTCTCTTAAGTATCAAGTCCACATTCTGTATTTTGCTTTGTGATATTGGGGCTAATGTTATGCAAACCACATTTATGTTTTGCCTGCTGGGTCCCTGGTAGGCGTTGCCAATAGGGAGTGCTAGAGCAGCATAAATTCCTGCCTGTAGTAGCAACTCAATCCAGTTTGCAGTTTTCCCAGTGTTTCCAGAACCAGCCTCGTCTCATCCCCTCAGACACTCCACCACCAGCTGGAAGTGCCTCCTCCTCAGAAACACAAGCATCAGCAGGCCTCAGAGATCTGAGTTCTACATCTGCAGGATGTCTCCTCCTCATTTCTAGGACTTAATAATTCCAAGCTTTCCTCTTTGTTTCCCAGCTGTAGGGGTGGTAGCTGCTTCCTGCCATTATGGTATCTATAATAACTTATTCTCTTTTTTTTTAATTTGTCTAATGTTTGGTCAACAATTCTTTATATTTATTTTCTTATGATAAAACAATGAGTAGTGTCAGAAGTTCCTTTTCCTGATTGGACCCTGATTGATACAAGCAATTTATAGTCATAGAAGCATGGAGGAGAGCACTTGTGGGGATGAGCACTGGGTGTTATATGGACACCAACTTGACAGTAAACTATTTGTAAAAAAAAAATGTTAAGATCTCTCAGGCAAAGTTCAAATAAATAATACAGTATTATTAAAAAAAAAAAGAGTGCCCTTTGTTCCGCCAGCCTAACAACAGAATTAGTAGTCAATGATAGATTTTTTTTTTAAATTATCCTTTTTTGTAGGTATGTAAGCTATTACACTGTGGTTTTTTAAACTTTTTTGAGAGGGCATGAGAGCATGAGTGGGTAGGAGCCGAGGAAGGAGGAGAGAGAAAATTCTAAGGGAGCTGATGGCAGGCTCCATCTCACAACCATGAGATCATGACCTGAGACAAAGTCAAGAGTCAGAGGCTTAAATGATTGAGCCACCAGGTGCCCCTCATTGTGTTTTAATTTGAAATTTCCGGATGATTTGGAGCACATGGGTGGCTCAGTCGGCTAAGCATCTGACCTCGGGTCAGGTCATGATCTTGTGGTTGGTGGGTTTGAGCCCTGAGTTGGGCTCTGTGCTGACCGCTTAGAGCCTGGAGTCCGCTTTGGATTCTGTATCTCCCTCTCTTTCTGCCCCTCCCCCACTTGCACTCTGTCTATCTCAAAAATAAATACACATTAAAAATTTTTCCAGATGATTTATAAAGTCTAGGCATTTTTTTTTTAATTTTTAGTGACCATTTGAAAACCCCTTTTAGGCGAATATGTGACTTTTTTTCTTTTAGTTTGAGTATAGTTGGCACACAGTGTTACATTAGTTTCAGGTATACAACAGTCAACGGTCTCTATACCTTATGCTACACTCACTACAAGTGCAATTACCATCTGTCACCATACAACGCTATTACAATACCATTGGCTATATTCCCTATGCTGAACCTTTTATTTCTTTTTTTTTTTTTTTTTGGCAGTGAATTCTCTTTTATTTATTTATTTATATATATATTTTTACAGATAGTTTATTGTCAAATTAGTTTCCACATAACACTCAGTGCTCATCCCCACAAGTGTCCTCCTCCATGCCCACCCCTCCTCCCCCACATCCACCAGTCCTCAGTTTTGTCAGCATTCAAGAGTCTCTCATGGTTGCCTCTCTCCCTTTCCCCCACCATTTCCACCCTTCTTCTCCCCCTTGGTCCTCTGTTAAGCTCCTCCTAATCCTCCTATACGTGCACACATATGATATTTGTCTTTCTCTGCCTGACTTATTTCGCTCAGCATCACACCCTCAAGGTCCATCCATGTGGCTACACATGGCCAGATTTCATTGTTTCTCATTGCCATGTAGGATTCCATGGTATAGATAAACCACATCTTCTTGATCCATTCATCTGTTGATGGACACTTAGGCTCTTTCCATGTTTTAGCTATTGTGGAGAGTGCTGCTATGAACATTGGGGTACATGTGCTCCTATGCATCAGCATTTCTGTATCCCTTGGGTAAATTCCTAGCAGTGCTATTGCTGGGTCCTAGGGGAGTTCTATTGTTAGTTTCCTGAGGAACCTCCACACTGTTTTCCAGAGGGCTGTACCAGTTTACATTCCCACCAACAGTGTAGGAGGGTGCCCGTTTCTCCACATCCTCGCCAGCATCTAGAGTTCTCTGATTGGCTCATTTTAGCCACTCTGACTGGCGTGAGGTGGTATCTCAGTGTGGTTTTGATTTGTATTTCCCTGATGAGGAGGGATGCTGAGCATCGTTTCATGTGTCTGTTGGCCATCTGGATGTCCTCTTTGGAGAAGTGTCTGTTCATATCTTCTGCCCATTTCTTCACTGGGTTGTTTGTTTTTCGGGTGTGTAGTTTGGTGAGTTCCTTGTAGATTCTGGATATCAACCCTTTATCTGATATGTCGTTTGCAACTATCTTTTCCCATTCCGTTGGTTGCCTATTAATTTTCTGGGTTGTTTCCTTGGCTGTGCAGAAGCTTTTAATCTTGAGGAGGTCCCAACAGTTTATTTTTGCTCTTAATTCCCTTGCTTTTGGGGATGTGTCAAGTAAGAAGTTGCTGCGGTGGAGGTCAAGGAGGTTGTTTCCTGCTTTCTCCTCTAAGGTGTTGATAGTTTCCTGTCTCACGCTCAGGTCCTTTATCCATTTTGAGTTTATTTTTGTGCATGGTGTGAGAAAATGATCTAGTTTCATTCTTCTGCATGTTGCTGTCCAGTTCTCCCAACACCATCTGTTAAAAAGGCTGTCTTTTTTCCATTGGATATTCTTTCCTGCTTTGTCAAAGATTAGTTGGCTGTATACTTTTGGGTCCACTTCTGAGTTCTCAATTCTGTTCCATTGGTCTATGTGTCTGTTTTTGTGCCAATACCATACTGTCTTGATGATGACAGCTTTGTAGTAGAGGCTAAAGTCTGGGATGGTGATCCCTCCCGTTTTGGTTTTATTTTTCAGGATTACTTTGGCTATTCGGGGTCTTTTGTGGTTCCATACAAATTTTTGGATAGTTTGTTCTAGTGTTGAGAAGTATGCTGTTGCAATTTTGATTGGAATTGCATTGAATGTGTAGAGTGCCTTAGGTAGTAATGACATCTTAACTATATTTATTCTTCCTATCCATGAGCATGAATGTTTTTCCATTTCTTTGTGTCTTCTTCAATTTCCTTCATAAGTTTTCTATAGTTTTCCTCATACAGATCTCTTGTATCCTTGGTTAGGTTTATTCCGAGGTATTTTATGGTTTTTTGTGCAATTGTGAATGGGATCAGTTTCTTGATTTCTCTTTCTGTTGCTTCATTGTTGGTGTATAAAAATGCAACCGATTTCTGTACATTGATTTTGTACCCTGCAACTTGGCTGAATTCTTGGATCAGTTCTAGTAGGCTTCTGGTAGAGTCTGTCGGGTTTTCATGTAGAGTATCATGTCATCTGTGAAGAGTGAAAGTTTGACTTCCTCTTTGCCAATTCTGATGCCTTTGATTTCCTTTTGGTGTCTGATGGCTGATGCTAGGACTTCCAGCACTATGTTAAACAGCAGTGGTGAGAGTGGGCATCCCTGTCGTGTTCCTGATCTCAGGGGAAAAGCTCTGAGTTTTCCCCCGTTGAGGATGATGTTAGCTGAAGGCTTCTCATAGATGGCTTTGATGATGTTTAAGTAGGTTCCTTCTATCCCAACTTTCTCGAGAGTCTTTATTAAGAAGGGATGCTGTATTTTGTCAAATGCTTTTCTGCATCTATTGACAGGATCATATGGTTTTTATCTTTTCTTTTATTGATATGATGTATCACATTGATTGATTTGCGAATGTTGAACCAGCCCTGTAACCCAGGAATGAATCCCACTTGATCTTGGTGGATGATTCTTTTGATATGCTGCTGGATTCGATTTGCAAGGATCTTGTTGAGAATTTTTGCATCCGTATTCATCAAGGATATTGGCCTGTAGTTCTCTTTTTTTGCTGGATCTCTGTCTGGCTTGGGAATCAGAGTGATGCTGGCTTCATAAAATGAGTCCGGGAGTTTTCCTTCGATTTCTATTTTTTGGAATAGCTTGAGAAGAATTGGGATTAATTCTGTTTTAAATGTCTGGTAGAATTCCCCAGGGAAGCCATCAGGTCCAGGGCTCTTATTTGTTGGGAGATTTTTGATCACTGATTCAATTTCTTCACTCGTTATGGGTCTGTTCAGGTTTTCTATTTCTTCCCGTGTGAATTTTGGTAGTGAGTGTGTGTTTAGGAATTTGTCCATTTCTTCTAAGTTGTCCAATTTGTTGGCATATAATTTTTCATAGTATTCCCTGATAATTGCTTGTATTTCTGAGGGGTTGGTTGTAATAAGTCCATTTTCATTCATAATTTTGTCTATTTGTGTGCTCTCTCTTTTCTTTTGGATAAGTCTGGCTAGAGGTTTGTCAATTTTGTTTACTTTTTCAAAAAACCAACTCTTGGTTTCATTGATCTGTTCAATTGTTTCTTTGGTCTCTATGTTGTTTATTTCTGCTCTAATTTTTACTATTTCTCTTCTTCTACCGGGTTTAGGGCGTTCTTGTTGCTCTGCCTCTAGTTCCTTTAGGTGAGCTGTTAGATTTTGGACTTGCGCTTTTTCTAATCTCTTGAAATAGGCCTGGAGAGCAATGTACTTTCCTCTTAGGACTGCCTTTGCCGCATCCCATAGATTTTGAATTGTTGTGTTTTCATTTTCATTTGTTTCCATATATTTTTTAATTTCATCTCTAATTGCCTGATTGGCCCATTCATTCTTTAGAAGGGTGTTCTTTAACCTCCATGTTTTTGGAAGTTTTCCAGACTTCTTCCTGTAATTGATTTCAAGTTTCAAAGCATTGTGATCTGACAGTGTGCATGGTATGATCTCTATTCTTTTATATTTATTGAGGGCTGCTTTATGTCCCAGTATGTGATCTATCTTGGAGAATGTGCCATGCACACTTGAGAAGAAAGTAAATTCCCTGGCCTCAGGATGTAAAGTTCTAAATATATCCGTCAGGTCCATCTGGTCCAATGTATCTTTCAAGTCCATTATTTCTTTAGTGATTTTCTGTCTGGTTGACCTATCCATTGCTGTAAGCGGAGTATTAAAGTCTCCTGCTATTAGCACATTCTTATCTATAAGCTTGTTTCTGTTTGTGTTTAATTGTTTTAGATATTTAGGTGCTTCCATATTCGGTGCGTAGACATTTATGATTGTTAGTTCTTCCTGATGGATGGACCCTGTAATTATTATGTAGTGCCCTTCTTCATCTCTTGTGATTGTCTTTAATTTAAAGTCCAGTTTGTCTGATATAAGTATCGCTACTCCGGCTTTCTTTTGATTTCCTGTAGCATGATATATATTTCTCCATCCCCTTACTTTTAATCTGAAGGTATCTTCCCGTCTAAAATGAGTTTCTTGTAGACAGCATATAGATGGATTTTGTTTTTTAATCCATTCTGCTACCCTATGTCTTTTGATTGGAGCATTCAGCCCATTTACATTCAGTGTTATTATTGAAATATGTGGGTTTAGAGTCTTTGTATCTTTTGTAGGGTTCATGTTTGTGGTGGTGTCTCTGGAATCTTTGTTCCTTGCAACCTTTCCTTCAGAGCATCCCCCTCAGAATTTCTTGTAGGCCTGGCTTCGTGGTGACAAATTCTTTCAATTTCTGTTTGTTTGGAAAGGTTTTTATCTCTCCTATTTTGAATGACAGGCTTGCTGGATAGAGGATTCTTGGCTGCATATTTTTACTGTTCACCACATTGAAGATCTCTTGCCATTCCTTTCTGGCCTGCCACGTTTCAGTAGATAGGTCTGTCACCACTCTGATGGGTTTCCCTTTGTATGTGAAGGCCCTTTTCTCCCTAGCTGCTTTCAAAATTCTCTCTTTGTCCTTGTATTTTGCCATTTTTACGATGATGTGTCGGGCAGAAGATCGATTCAAGTTACGTCTGAGAGGAGTCCTCTGAGCCTCTTGTATTTCCACATTGACTTCCTTCCCCAGGTCGGGGAAGTTCTCTGCAGTAATTTGTTCCAGGACTCCTTCAGCACCTTTCCCTCTCTCTTCCTCTTCTGGGATTCCTATGATATGGATATTGTTGCGTTTGACTGTGTCGCTGAGCTCTCGAATTCTTCTTTCCTGTTCCTGGATCAGTTTGTCTCTTTTTTTGTCAGCTTCTTGTTTTTCTATAATGGTGTCTTCTAAATCACTTATTCTCCTTTCTGCCTCTTCAAGCCGTGCGTTGGAGGCCTCTAATTTATTATGGATCTCATTTATCGCATTTTTTAATTCTTCATGCCTATTTTTATTTTCCATTCTGTCTGTAACCATAGTTTCTTTGATATCCCCTATGTTTTTTTTCAAGCCCTGCTATTAATTTCACCATTATTATTCTAAAATCTTGTTCACTTATGCTGCTGATATCTGTTTTCAGCAGTTCATTAGCTGTCATTTCTTCTTGGAGTTTCTTTGGAGGAGAGCTCTTTCGTTTTGTCATTTTAGTTAGCTTTCCGGGTCTTGTTCGTTTTAAAGACCTGTTATGCTCTCTGTTTCTATGAGCACTGCTATATCCAAGAAACTCTTTGACTTTCCAGTGCCTATCCTTTCAGAGATTGTTTTTTGAATGGTATCCCTCGGTCACTCTTGTTGGGACCTTAGTTATTTTATTTTCCTATTCGTAGTGATATTTGGGACTCTTCACATTGTGTACTCTAGCTTGTTTCTTGAGGTAGCCCTGGAAAAGAAAACAGACAGACAAACACACAGGGAGCAGGAGCACACAAACGCACAGGCTGATTCAACTAACATGCAAAGTGAGAGGGAAAACGAAAAAGTTAATAGAAAAGACGGAGGAGGGAGAGCGAATAGGGAGCATAAAATACATAAAAGGGTCAAAAAGGGGAAAAGAAAAGGAAAAAAGAAGAAAACCGATGGACAAAGAACGGTTTAAAGCATATACCTGGATTTCCCAGCTACAGTTAAATAGCCGTGTGTATGCAGTGCTGGTTGAAGAGCATAGAGAAAAAGAGAGAAGGCAGGGTGAGACAAGGCAGATTTGGAAATAGAATGAACAGGCAGAAGGGATAAGAAACTTTTTTCAAAGAGGTAAAGGGTAGAATATGGTTGGATAGGTGAGAGAAGGATACTGGAATTATCCAGAGAAACTATATAGTCTAATTACTCCTGAGAGAAATAGCTGAAAAAGTCGGTAGGTGTAGAATTTACATTTACAGAATGGAGTTGTTGTGATTGTTTAAGCAAGCTGGCGACCAGAGTTAATCAGGTCAGTGTTTTGGGGAAAAAGGCGAGAAAAGAGAAAGAAGAAGAAAAAAAGAGAAAAGAAAGGGGGAAAAAAAAGAAAGAGAAAAAAAAAGGGAAAAAAAGGGAAAAAGAAAAAAAAAAGGGAGGAGGGCACCTCTCAGGCAGGGATGGGCGTGGCGTGATCCGATGCCTCAGGCGGGGGTTCTGCCTTGGCGATTGTGGGGAGGAGAGTGACGGTGCTCCAGTCCCTTCTTGAACCCCGCGCTGCAGCTCGCTTTTTTTTTTTTTTTTTGGCGTGTCAACTCCCCGTTCCGGGGACGCAGCCGAAGTTGGTTGCACTCTTCAACCCAGGCCAGTTCCAATCTCCAAATCCCAGCCCGCGCCCCGCTGAAGTTGCCTTAGACACAGCTTCCCAGACAACCCCCTCGGGCTATTCCAGGCTCCCTGCTGAGCTCTGGGGGCGGAGTCAGGATCGCTGCTTCCTTCTCTGGTCGGCTCTGGTGCGCGTGCGCGGGGGCTTGCCTGCCGGGTCCGCGTAGCCTGAGCCCGCTGGAGTGAGGAAAACCGCGTCTCTCTATGGCTCGTCACCCGAAACACGAACTCACAGGCAAATTTCCCAGTTTTTAGCTCCCTGCCTTCCCTCTCGAGTTCCAGCCAGCCAGGAGCGCGGACGCCTGGTGTCTGCGCGTCTCCTTCAGGGGTCCCAGCCGCCCTGGAGCTACAATGGCGGCAGGCGCGCCGCCGCTGGAGTGAGGAAAACCGGGTCTCTCTATGGCTCGTCACCCGAAACACGAACTCACAGGCAAATTTCCCAGTTTTTAGCTCTTTGCCTTCCCTCTCGAGTTCCAGCCAGCCAGGAGCGCGGACGCCCGGTGTCTGCGCGTCTCTTTCAGGGGTCCCAGCCGCCCTGGAGCTACAATGGCGGCAGGCGCGCCGCCGCCGCTTTAAAACCCCACCTCCAGGAGCGGCACAAAGAAGCAGTTTGTGTGCTCAGCCTCCCCCAGGACCAGTTGTCGTGAGGGGACCTGGTGTGCAGGTATTTGGCAAGTACGGTCTTTATGCACCGAGCGGAGATTTTTCTGTCTCGGACTCTCTCCTTTTCCCCTCTCACTCCCCGTAGAGGGTAGAGGAGGATCGCCTCCCCCCCTGGAGGCTCCTATCCTGGCCCGATTTTACCTTCCCCGGTTCGCACTCACGTTAGAAGGCTTTCTCAGTGGATTCTGCGTCCTTTTTCTCCGAGTCTCTCAGGTTTTGTATGGTTTCCAATGGCTTCAGATCTTTTCTGTGTGATGTATGGGCGCGAGTGCAAGTACGGAGCTCCTTACTTCTCCGCCATCTTGCCTCTTCCCTTGAACCTTTTATTTCTGTGACTTTTTCATTCCATAACTGGAAGCCTATATCTCCCACTATGCTTCACTCCTTTTTGCCCGTCTCCCACCCCTCCCCTCTAGCAACCATCAGTTTGTTCCCTGTATTTATGGATATGATTCTGATTTTACTTTGTTTATTAATTTGTTTTGGTTTTGAGATTCCACATATAAGTGAAATCATATGATATTTGTCTTTGTCTGATTTATTTCATTTAACATAATACCCTTGGGTCCATCCATGTTGTCAGAAATGGCAAGATCTCATCCTTTTCTATGGCTGAGTAAATTTCCACTATATATGTGAGTGTGTGTATACATACACACACATACATATATATATATAAAATACAGTTTTACATATTAATTTACATTTAATATATATGTATGTATGTGTGTGTATATATATGTGTGTGTATATATATATATTAAAAATATTCTTTATCCATTCATCTATGGATGAATACTTAGGTTGCTTCTATATCTTAGCTATTGTAAGTAATGATGCAATAAACATAGACCTACAGATTTCTGGTTTTCCTCTTTACTTTTTTAAGTTTTTATATAAGCTCCAGTTAGTTAATATACAGTGTAATATTAGTTTCATGTGTAGAATTAGTGATTCAACATATACAACACCTGATGCTCATCACAAGTGCACAGTGCATATTTCTTCTTGAATTAATGATTTTCATTTTGTTTTCTCTTGGTAATTACCCAGCAGTGGAATTATTGGACCATATAGTATTTCCATTTTTAATTTTATGAGGAACCTCCATAATATTTTCCTCAGTGGCCGTATTAATTTACATTCCCACCAATAATGCGTGAGGGTTCTTTTTTCTCCACATTCTCACCAACACTTGTTCATTATTATTATTTTTTAAATTTTAGCCACTCTTAATGGTGTAAGATGATATCTCATTGTGGTTTTGATTTGCATTTCCCTGATGATTAGCGATGTTGCACATCTTTTCATGTTGGCCCTCTGTATGTCCTCTTTGGGAAAATGTCTATTCAGGTCCCCTGCCTCTTTTTTTAATTGGACTATAATTGAGTTGTGTAAGTTCTTTATATATTTTGGACATTAACCCCTTATAGGATATATCCTTTGCAAATATCTACTGCCATTCAGTAGGTTGTTTTGATGATAGTTTCCTTTGCTGTGCAAAATAGAGTTTATTGTTGTTTTTGTTTCCCCTGCCTTAGGAGACATTTCTAGAAAAATGTTGCTATAGTTGATATCAGAGAAATTACTATGTTCTCTTCTAGGAATTTTTATGGCTTTAGGTCTTACATTTAGGTATTCAATTTATTTTGAATTTATTTTTGTGTATGGTGTAGAAAAGTGGTCCAGTTTCATTCTTTTGCATGTTGCTGTCCAGTTCTCCCAGCACCATTTGTTGAAAAGACTGTCCTTTTCCCATTGGATATTCTTGCCTCCTTTGTTGAAAATTAACTGACCAAATAATCATGAATCTATTTCTGGGCTCTCTATTCTGTCCTTTTGATCCATGTGTCTATTTTTGTGCCAGTACCACACTATTTTGATTACTACAATTTTGTAGAATATCTTGAAATATGGGATGGTGATACCTCCAGCTTTGTTCTTCTTTCTCAGGATTCTTTGGCTATTTGGAGTCTTTTGTCGCTCCATACAAATTTGGTACTACTTGTTCTATTTCTGTGAAAAATGCTGTTGGTGTTTTGATTTTGATAGGAATTGCATTGAATCTATGGAGTGATTTAGATATATGGACATTTTAACAACATTAATTATTCTAATCCATGAAATTGGTATATCTTTCCATTTGTTTGTGTGGTCTTCAATTTCTTCATCAATGTTTTATAGTTTTCAGAGTGTGGGTCTTTCAGCTCTTTGGTTAGGTTTATTCCTAAGTGTTTTATTATTTTTAGTGTAATTGTAAATGGAATTGTTTTCTTACTTTCTCTTTCTGCTACTTCATTATTAGTGTATGAAAATGCAATCAATTTCTGGGCATTAATTTTGTATTCTGCAATTTTAATGAATTCATTTATTACTTCTAATAGGTTTTTGGTGGAGTCTTGGGTTTTCTATGTATAGTATCATGTCATCTGCAAAAGTGACAATTTAACTTCTTCCTTTCCGATATGGATGCCTCTTATCTTTTTGCTGTCAGATTACTGTGACTAGGACTTCCATTAGTGTTTTGAATAAAAATGGTGAGTGTGGACATCCTTATCTTGTTCCTGATCTTAAAGGAAAACCTCTCAGTGTTTCACCATTGAGTATGATGTTAGCTGTAGGTTTTTCACATATGGCCTTTATTATGTTGAGGTATGTTCCTTCTAAACCCACTTTGTTAGGAGTTTTATCATGAATAAATGCTGAATTTTGTCAAATTCTTATTCTGCGTCCATTGAGATAAATAATCATATGATTTTTATCCTTTGTTTTGTTGATGTGGTATATCATGCTGATTGATTTGTGAATGTTGGACCATCCTTGCATCCTCGGAATAAATCTCAGAATGTCTGACTTTCTTATTGGGTTACTTTGTTTACTCTTCTTATTATAATCCTTCATATATTCTAGATATACACATTTTTCTATTGCATATGCAGGAAAAATCGTCACTTTGTAACTTCACTTCCATTCTCTTAATAGTATTTTGAATGGATAAACATTTGTTAATATTAATGCAATACAATTTAACAATTTTATGCTTTTTATGTCCTGTTTAAGAATTCGTGGCTATGACAGTCCTCCCTTATATTCTGGAAACAATTTTATTGTTCTGTCTTTTATTCTTAGATATACAACCTACCTATAATTGTTTTTTGTTTGTTTGCTTGCTTGCTTGCTTACTTGCTTTTTTGGTATGATAACAGGTAGGGCCTCATTTCATTTTTTTCCAAGTGGATAGCTCATTGATCCAGCACTATTTATTGGGAAAAAAAAACCACCCTTTCCCTACTCCTGTTCAATGCCACCTTTGCAATAAATTCAGTGTCTATATATACATGGATCTGTTTCTTGACTTTGCACTCCATTCTAGAGGCCTATTTGTCAATTTGTGCCCCAATACCCCAAGTCTTAGTTAAACTGGCTTTATAATCTTTCTTGCTAACCCATAATCTACAATTCTTCTTCAAAGATGTCTTGGCCATGTGCATTTCTATATAAACAATCAGGTTGTCAAATCTCACAAAATAAACTTGTGGAGATTTTGGTTGGTGTTAAATTGTATCTATATATCAATTTGGAGGGAACTAACATTTTTGTTATATTGTCTTCTATATCATCAATATGATAGTGCTGGTTATCTTCCAATTACTCATCCAAATTCATCATTCTATTTAATCCTAAACAATGTCTAAGCATGTGGACTATGTTAATGGAATTCCTTGCCCCCTGGCTTCTGCTTAGGTTTGGCCAATGGAGCGCCCCAGAAGGGGATCACAATGAGAGAGGACGGTGAGGTCAGAGTATTTATTCCTCTGAGTCTCTCATTGAAAGGTTTTCTTAGGCTGGCCTCAACTGAGATTATTGCTTATTGTAAAGCATCTACTTCTACAGGACTCACTCATTTTGGGTTCTGATAACTGTTTCTTCCCCTTGACCCTCCTGGATCAGGCATGGTAACTACAATTCCACCTTTATTAGCTCTAGGTCCTATGGTATTCTTGTAATTCCCCTCTGACATACTATACTTTGTAAACAATTACTTTTGTAAATACTCCTTCCCAAATTATCCTAATTGAATAATCCTTTCCCTGTGAGAATCCTAATACAATGGTATAGTCTTCTATTTATTCAGATCAAAATTGATGAAGACTCAAATGTGAGACAGGAAACGATCAAAATCCCAGAGGAGAAAACAAGCAACAACCTCTTTGACCTCAGCCATAGCAACTTACTTGACGTGTGTTAGGAAGGCAAGGGAGATAAAAGCAAAATGAACCATCGAGACCTCATCATGTTAGAAAGCTTCTGCAGAGCAAAGAAAATAACTAACAAAACTAAAAGGTAACCAATGGAATGGGAGAAGATATTTGCAAATGACATATCCAATAAGGGGTTAGTATCCAAAATCTATAAAGAACTTACCAAACTCAACACCTGTAAAACAATCCAGTGAAGAAATGGACAGAAGACACGAAAAGACACTCTTCCTGAGAGACAACCAGATGGTCAGCAGACACATGAAAAGATGCTTAAAATCACTCATCATCAGGGAAATACAAATCAAAGCCACACTGAGATACCACCTTACACCTGTCAGAATGGCTAAAATTAACAACTCAGGAAACAACAGATGTTGGCGAGGATGTGGAGAAACGGGCACCCTCCTACACTGTTGGTGGGAATGCAAACTGGTGCAGCCACTCTGGAAAACAGTGTAGAGGTTCCTCAAAAAATAGAATTACCCTACAACTCAGAAATTGCACTACTAGGTGCTTACCCAAAGGATACAGGAGTGCTGATTTGAAGGGGCACGTGCACCCCAATATTTATAGCAGCGTTATCAACAATAGCCAAATTATGGAAAGAGCCCAAATGTCTACCTACTGATGAATGGATAAAGAAGATGTGGTACACACACACACACACACAACGGAATACTACTTGGCAATGAGAAAGAATGAAATCTTGCCACTTGCTACAAAGTGGATGGAAGTGGAGAGTATTATGCTAAGTGAAGTAAGTCAGTCAGAGAAAGACAGATATGTGACTTCACTCATAGGTGGAATTTGAGAAACTTAACAGGTGATCATGGGGGAAGGGAAGGAAAAAGAAGACAAAAACAGACAGGGAGTCAAATCATAAGGGACTCTTAAATACAGAGAACAAACTAAGGGTTCATGGGGGTGGGAGGGTGCGGGGGTAGGGGAAATGGGTGATAGGCATTAAGGAGGGCACTTGTTGGGATGAGCACTGGGTTCTGTATGTAAGTGTTGAATCACTGGATTCTACTCCTGAAGCCAAGACTACACTGAATGTTAACGAACTTGAGAAAAAAAAAATAATGCTCTAGATTTCTGTATGGAACTCATACATATCCTTTATTTGATTTATTGATACATATTTGTTAACCCTTGATTTTATTGTCAATGATGTTTTGAACATTGCATTTTAACTTTTTTCCTAGTATATAGAAAAACAAGTGATATTTATATTGATTTTAGTAATTATCCTTTTAAAAAATGTTTATTTATTTATTTTGAGAGCAGGGGAGGGCAGAGAGAGTATCCCAAGCAGGCCCTACACTGTCAGCACACAGCCTGATTCAGAGCTACATCTCACGAACTGTGAGATCATGACCTGAGCTGAAATCAAGAGTTGGATGCTTAACTGAGCCACCCAGGCGCCCCTAATTATCTTTATAATTCTAATAGTTATTAATTGACTTGGAGCTTTTATGTACAGGAAATAGTTACAAATAATGTGACACTTTTCTTTCTTAATTTTCAATTCTTATATTTTATTACTATTTCTTTATCTAATTCAATACAATTTTTAAAAAATAGTTTCTTGTCAAGTTGGTTTCCATATAACACAGCTACCATATGTTTGCACATATAGAAGGATTAGGAGGAACTTAACGGAGGACCGTGGGGGAGAAGAAGGGGGGAAATAGGGGGGGAGAGGGAGGGAGGCAAATCATGAGAGACTCTTGAATGTTGAGAACAAACTGAGGACTGATGGGTATGGGGAGAGGGAAGGGGGGTGAGGGAATACAATTTTGAATAAGAGTGCTGATTGCATGCATTTTTGTTTCACTTCCAACCTTAGGAGGAATGCTTCCAGTATTTCACCATTAAGTATAATATGCAGTGTACACTTTTGTGGTTACACTTTATCAGATTAAGGCAGTTCCTTTCTTGTCCTAGTTTGGCAAGATTTCTAAAAATTATTATTATGGACAAATGTTAAATTTTGTGTAATTTTTGTTCTGCATATATTAAGATGATGATTATTCTGTTAATATTGCAAATATACTGATTTTCTTTTTTTGTTTATTTGAGTATACTTAACGAACAATATTTCATTAGTCTCAGTGTACAACATAATGATGCAACATCTTCATGTGTATGCTATTCTCACCACAAGTGCAGCCACAATCTGTCACCACACAACATCCTTACAATATCATTGATTGATTTTCAAATGTTAAGCCAATCTGGCATTTCTAGAATAAACCCTATTTGTTACTGATATATTATACTTTTGTGTATTGCTGATTTGGGGAGCTAATATTTTCCTTAGGACTTTTGCATCTATGCTTATGCATAAGATTAGTCTGCAGTTTACTTCTCTGATAATGCCATTATAAAAATTTTAATCAAGATTGGGTTGGCCTTAAGAAACAAATTGGAATGTTTTTCCTATTTATCTATTTATCTGTCTCCAAACAAGTTTCAGTAATTTTGGTGTTTCCCCTGCCCCCTTAAATGTTGTGTAGAATTGATCAATGAAGCTATCCAACCTGGAATTTTCTTTGTAGTAAGCTTTTTATTTACAGCTTCAATTTTTTTAATGACTCTAGGGCAATTGATGTTTTCTATTTATTTTTGAGATAATATGGTAAATTCTATAATTTTTCTAGAAATTTGTCTACTTTATCTAAAATTTTATTGTATTGACAAAGTTATTCATAATATTCTCATGATTATTTTAATATCTGTAGAATCTATAGTGTTGTCCCTTTTTGTTCTTATTATTGATTATTTGTATCTTCTCTTTTTCTTCTTTAATATTCTTTTCAGGATTTTATCAATTTTATTACTTTAAAAAGTAAAACGTATCATTTTTATTGATCTTTTTATTATTTATTTTATTAATTTATTGTATTTATAATTTCCTTACTTGCACCTACTTTTGGGGGTTCTGTTATTTGTCAAGCTTCTCAGAATAGAGGAAGGGATCATTGCTTTTAAGCCTTTCTTCTAATACTGTATTTAAGATTATAAATATCTTTATGCATCATTTTAGCTATATTTTTATTATCTTTTCATTCATTATATTTTCTAATTCCCATTGTTATTTATCTTCTGATCCTTGAGTTACTTTTGAAGCTTCTTGTTTAATTTCAAAATATGTGGGGTTTGAGCTTTATTGTTTGTTTATTTTGAACTTAATTGACTTAGGACCCAGTATATGATCAACTTTTATAAATATTTCATGTGTACCTGAAAAGTATATGTGTTCCACAGTAGTTAGGTTCAGTGTATTTATGTGTCAATTCAATCAAGTTTGTTCATCAATACTGATAATTTTGTACTCTGTGCAGCAACCATGGTGGTATGCCACTTAGTATTCCCTTTAGGAAAGTATCTGCTACAAAAAATACACTTAGCTGAAAGACTCCAGCTGCAGAACTTTGAGTATCTGAAACACTATTTGATGGAAGGCCATACTTTCCCTGGGCAGTTACCAGCCAATAACTGAACACTGTGGGAATACTAGAGCCTATTTCTACCCAATGCAACAATCTTCTAAAGGCAATCTTTGTTCTTAAGCTCCCATTTGGAATGACCAGGACTTTATTACAGCCTAAGGATCTTCCTACACAATCCTCCTTACTTCCCTCCTCCTTTCACAGGTGTCAGATCCATATCTCAGTGTGAAGACTCTTCCTATTTTTGTTCCTGTCTCTATCTGATTTTCAGAGATATTGCCCCCTTTAAATATGTCATCTGGTTACTTATTTTCTGTTTGTACCACTTGTTCTATTTTCTTTATCCTTTCTTCTTTTATTAATACAACATTGTATTATTATTGTACTTTTTCTTTTTGCCTAGAAGTTATATACTCTTTTCTAAAATTTTCTAATTATCCTAGAGATTATCACTTAAATTATTGACTTATCAAAGTTTAACATAAATTGATACTCTTAGCTCTTCAAGACAATGCAACATTCTCAGATTATACCATTTACCCCTTTTCCAATTTAGATGCTATTTTGTGATATATTTTAATTCTACATATCTTTAAAACTCCATAATTTATTGTAACTATTGTTTGTTCAATCAATATTTGCTTAGGTTAACATGAGTTTACTATTTTTTTCATCCTTTCCTTTCTGTATCCATTTTTAGATCATTTTCCTTCAACTCATAAAACCAAAGATCACCCATTTTGTATTTCATTTGGTGGAATATCTACTACTGAAAAATTGTTAGTTTTTTTGAGACTAAATTTTTCATTTCACCTTCATTTTTACAGGACAAAATTTCTGTATTTAGAATTCTAAAGGATACATGTTGAAGATGGTATTGTGTTGTTTTCTGGTTTCCATTTTGCTGTTGAGAAGTCAACTTGAAGTCTAGGTTTTGCTGTTAACATAGGCAATATTTGGGTTTTTAGCAACTCTACTATGATATATCTAAGTTATTTTTAATTTATTCTAGTAATATAATTTATTCTACGAGTATAATTTCTTGAGTCTCTACCTTGATTCATCAGTTTTAGAAAAGTCTCAGCTATTACTTCTTCAAATGTTCTTCTGCCTCATTCTCTTTCTCCTCTCTTTCAGAATCAACAACTCCCAACTTCCCTTTCCACTTCCCAAGCCACTGGCAACTACCATTCTGCTCTCTGCTTCTATGAGTTTGACTTTTTTTTAAAAAATATTTTTAAATAGTTTATTGTCAAGCTGTTTTCCATATAACATCCAGTGCTCATCCCCACAAGTGCCCTCCTCCATGCCCATCACCCCCTTCCCCTCTCCTCCCCAATCAGCCCTCAGTTTGTTCTCAGTATTCAAGAGTCTCTCATGGTTTGCCTCCGTCCCTCTCCCCAACTGTTTTTCCCTTCTTATCCCCTATGGTCCTCCGTTAAATTCCTCCTAATCCTCCTATACGTGCAAACATATGGTATATGTCCTTCTCTGCCTAACTTATTTCGCTCAGCATAACACCCTCAAGTTCCATCTTTGTTGCTATACATGGCCAGATTTCATTGTTTCTCATTGCCATGTAGTATTCCATCGTATAGATAAACCACATCTTCTTGATCCATTCATCTGTTGATGGACACTTAGGCTCTTTCCATGTTTTGGCTATTGTTGAGAGTGCTGCTATGAACATTGTGGTCCATGTGCCCCTATGCATGAGCACCCCTGTATCCCTTGGGTAAATTCCTAGCAGTGCTATTCCTGGGTCATAGGGGAGTTCTACTGTTAAATTTTTGAGCAACCTCCACACTGTTTTCCAGAGGAGCTGCACCAGTTTGCATTCCCACCAGCAGTGTAGAAGGGTGCCCGTTTCTCCACACCCTCACCAGCATCTAGAGTCTCCTGATTTGTCCATTTTAGCCACTCTGACTGTCATGAGGTGGTATCTCAGTGTGGTTTTGATTTGTATTTCCCTGATGAGGAGGGACGCTGAGCATCATTTCATGTGTCCGTTGGCCATCTGGATGTCCTCTTTGGAGAAGTGTCTGTTCATGTCATCTGCCCATTTCTTCACTGGATTATTTGTTTTTCAGGTGTGGAGATTGGTGAGTGAGTCTGGCTATTTTTGATACCTCATATAAGTGGAATCATACAGTACTTGTTCTTCTGTAAATGGCTCATTTTGCTTTGCTTAATGTCCTCCAAGTTCGTCATGTTCTTGCATATGGCATAATTTCCTTCTACTTAAGGCTAAATAATATTCCATTGTATGTACATAACATATTTTTTTATCCATTAATCTGTCAGTGAGAATTTTTGTTGCTTCTATATCTTAAGTATTGTGAATAATGCTGCAATAAATACGGAAGTGCAGATACCTTTTCAAGATCCTGATTTCAGTTCTTTTGTATATATACTCAGAGTGAGATTGCTGGACTATACAATAGTAATTTATTTTTTATTTCTAGGAGAGAGAGAGACAGCGTGAGCAGGGGAGGGTCAGAGAGAGAGGGAGACACAGACTCCGAAATTGGTTCCAGGCTCTGAGCTGGCAGTCAGCACAGAGCTCGACGCAGGGCTCGAACCCACGAACCGCAAGATCATAACCTAAGCGAAAGTCAGAGGCTTAACCGACTAAGCCACCCAGGTGCCCCATACAATAGTAATATTTTTAATTTGAGGAACTTCCGTGCTGTTCTCCGTAACAGCTGCACCAACTTATATTCCCACCAACAGTGTACAGGGATTCTGATTTCCTCATATCCTTGCCAACATTTGTTATTTTTTGATAATAGTCATCCTAACAAGTGTGATGCAATATCTTATTATGGTTTTTATTTGCATTTCCCTGATGATTAGTGATATTGAGCATCATTTCATATCCTTGCTGGTCATTTGTCTATCTTCATTGGAGAAGTGCCTACTCAAGTCTTTTGCCCTTTTAAAATCATGTTATAGGTTTCTTTCACTAATGATGTGTAGGAGTTTCTTATATTTTGATTATCAACTACTTACCATGTATATGGTTGGCAATATTTTACCTCATTCTGTAGATTGGCATTTACTCTATTAATTGTTCCCTTTGTGGTGCAGAAGCTTTTTAATTTGATGTAGTACTTGTCTAGTTTTGCTTTTGTTGCCTGAGTTTTTTGGTGCCATATACAAGGATTGATCAAAACCAAGACCAATTGCATGAAGTCCCCCCACGTTTTTTTCTGGTAGTTTTACAGTTTTAGGCATTACATTTATGTCTTTCATCTATTTTGAATTGATTTTGTGTGTGAGATAAGGATGTAGTTTCTCTTCTTTTGCATGTGGATATCCAGTTTTCCCAGCACCATTTACTGAAGAGACTATCCTTTTCCTATCGTGTATTCTTGGCACTCTGTGGAAGATCAGTTGACCATTTATGCATAGATTTATTTCTTGACTCTTTATTCTTTCCACTGGTTTATGTATCTGTTTTTATGCCAGTATCATATTTTGATTACTGTAGCCTCTAATATATTATGAAATCAGGAAGTGTGATGCTTCCAGCTTGGTTCTTCTTGCTCAAAATTTTTTTTAGCTGTGTGGAGTCTTTGTGCTTCCACATGAATTTTAAGGTTTTTTTTTCTATTTCTGTAAAGCAATGCCATTAGGATTTTGATACGGATTGCATTGAATCTGTAGATTGGGTATGATGGACATTTTAACAATATTAATTCTTTCAATCCATAAACATAAGATGACATTTATTTCTGTTTTTTTTTAATCTCTTTCAGAAATGTTTTGTAGTTTTATTTAATAGTCTTTAGGAGTCTTTCACCTCCTTAGTTACGTTTATTTCTAAGTTTTCATTGTTTTTGATCCTATTATAAGTGAGATAGTTTTCCTTTTGACAGTTAATAGTGTATACAAACAACAGATTTTTGTATGTGGATTTTGTATTCTGCTAATTTAATAAATGTATTAGTTCTAGGGTTTTTCTTTTTTTTTTTTGTGCCGTCTTTGTGGTTTTATACATATAAGATCATGTCATCTGCAAATATAAGATCATGTCATCTGAAAACAGTGATAATTTTACTTCTTTCTTTTTAATTTGGATGCCATATAATTTTTTTCTTGTCTGATTGCTCTGCTAGAACTTCCAGTACTATACTGAATATTAGTGGTGAAAGTAGGCATCCTTGCTTTGTTTCTGATCTTAGAGGAAATGCTTTCAGTATTTCACCACTGAGTATGGTGCTGGTTGGGAGCATTTTATATGTGACATTTGTTATTTACCATAATTTTGTTTTACTATTAATTTGTGGGTGTTTTTTATCATAAAAGGATGTTGAATTTTGCCCAATATTTTTTCTACATCCGTTGAGATAATCATGTAATTATTATCCTTCATTATGTTAATGTGACGCATCACATTGATTATCATATTTTGAACCATCCTTGCATTCCAAGGATAAATCCCACCTAGTCTTTGTGTATGGTCCATTTAATGTGTATTGAATTTCATTTACTATTATTTTGTTGAGAATTTTTGCATATACGTTGATCTAGGATAGTGGCCTATAGTTTTCTTGTCACATTTGTGTCTGGCTTTGGTATAAGGGTGATATTGGACTAACAAAATGAATTTGGAAGTGTTTCATCTTCTTCAATTTTTCTTGAACAGATTGAGAAAGATTGGCACTAGTTCTTTTTTAAATGTTTGGTAGGATTCATCAGTGAAGCCATTTAATCCTGGGCTTTTCTTCATTGTGAGGTTTTTAATTACTTGCTGTAATCTCTTTACTAATTATTGATCTATTCAAATTTTCTATTTCTTCATGATTCGGTGTTGGTAGGTTGTATGTTTTTAAGAATTTATCCTTTTTTTCTAGTTTATCTGATTTGTTGATGTATAATTGTTCATAGAACCTTTTACAATCCTTTTTTAGTACTGTGGTATCAGGTTTGATGTCTCCACTTTTATTTCTTTTTTTAACGTTTATTTTTGAGAGAACACAAGTTGGGGACTGACAGAGAAAGGGAGACAGAGGATCTGATGTGGGGCTCAAAATCACAAATTGGGAGATCATGACCTGAGCTGAATTTGGACACTCAACTGACTGAGCCACCCAGATGCCCCTCCACTTTTATTTCTGATTTTATTTGAGCCTTATTGCCTTTTTCATTAGTAGTCTAGCTATTGGTTTGTCAAACTTGTTTATCATTTTTAAAGACAACTCTTAGTTCATTGACTTGAAAATTGTTTTCTTTCCACTATTTCATTTATTTCTACAATAATTTTCCTTTTTTTAAGTTTATGTATTTATTTTGAGAGATAGAGAGAAGGGAAGGGAGAGAGAGAATCCCAAATAGGTTCCATGCTGTCAGCGCAGAACCCAATATGGGGCTCAATCTCACAAAACGTGAGATCATGACCTAAGACTAAATCAAGAGTCAGTCAGTAAACCAACTGAGCCACCCAAGCACCCCTATTTCTACTATAATTTTCATTGTTTCCTTCCTATTGCTAACTTTGGGCTTTGTTTCTTCCTTTTCTAGTTCTTTGAAGTGTAATTTTAGGTCACTTATTTGAGCTCCTTCTTATTTAATGTATGCATTTATTACTATAAACTTCCTTCTTATTATTGCTTTTGCAGAATCCATAAATTTTAGTGTGTTGTATTTTCATTTTCATTTCTCTAAAGGTATTTTCTTTCTTTTTTTCTTCCAAAATTTTATTTAAATTCAAGTTAGTTAACATACAGTGTAGTATTGGTTTCAGAAGTAGAATTTAGTGGTTCATCACTTAGAATATAACCCCCAGTGCTCACCAAAAGCACTCTCCTTAATGTCCGTCATTCATTTAGCCCATCTCCCCACCCACCTCTCTTCCAGCAACCCTCAGTTTGTTCTCTAGAGGCAAACGATAAGAGACTGGTTTTTCTTAACAGTTTTATTATTTATTTTTGAGAGACTGAGACAGAGCACGAGTGGGGGAGGGGCAGAGAGAGAGGGAGACACAGAATCTGAAGCAGCATAGAGCCTGACGTGGGGCTTGAATCTACCAACCATGAGATCATAAGCTGAGCCAAACCCTAACCCTAACCCTAACCCTAACCCTAACCCTAACCCTAACCAACTGAGCCACCCAAGTGTCCCAAGAGACTCTTAATATGGTTTGCCTCTCTCTCAGGGTATTTTCTAATTCTCCATTTGATTTCCACTCTGGTTCATTGTATTATTTAGTTTCCATGTATTTGTGAATTTTACAGTTTCCCTTCTATTATTTAATTCTAGTTTTGTTCCATTTTGGTTTGAACACATACTTTATATGATCTAATTTTTCTTCAATTTATAAGACTTGTTTTGTTACCTACTATCTGATGTACCCTGGTGATCCCTTTGCGCTTGAAAATATATATATACTCTGCTATTAAGTCTCCTACTATTATTGTATTGGTGGCCATTTTTCCTTTCACTTCTGTGAATGTTTGCTTAATATATTTGGATACTCTGATGTTTGGTGTATATATATTTTGTTATTTCTTTCTGATAAATGGACTTTTTATCATTATATAATGTTCTTCTTTTTTCCCCTCTTGCTACAGTTTCTGATTTAAAGTCTATTATGTTAATATAAATATAACCACCCCTGCTTTCTTTTGTTCACCATTTGTATGGAATATCTCTTTATATTCAGCCTATATGCATCCTTAAAGTTAAAATAAATTTCTTATAGACAACATATAGTTGCATCTTGTTGTTTTTTAAGAATCCATTTAGCTGCTTTTTGTCTTATGATTGGGTACTTTAACCCATTTATATTTAGGTAATTATTGATAAGAAGGATTTACTATTGCCATTTTCTTAATCATTTTTGTCTTCTTTTTAGCTCTTTTGTCCCTTCTTTCCTTTCATGCTGTCTTCTTTTGTGTTTGTTGATTTTTTAATTGATAGTAATATTTCATTATCATCTCTCTTTTGTGTATCTAATATAGGTACTTTTGTGTGCTCCCAAGGCACTGTCACACAGTGCCCAGCTACATGCCCCCAGCCACGTGCCCCCAGGCACCTTCAAATGCCACAACAAATTTGCCCACTTTTGCACCCTGAGAAGAAGCCCCAGCATGTGGCCCCCAGCTGCCACAGTGCTTCAAGAGATCTGTCATAGAACTACTGGTCCAGATCAAATTTTGCTAATACTGCTGCCCAGCTCCCAAGTGCCTCTGTAGGTACACCCCATTAGAGTTGGCCTGCCTGGGTCCCACTAACACCACAGAAAGCAAGCACAGCCCACAACAGGCATAGAGTTAGTATAAACACAGTGACACGGAGTCAGTGACTTAGACACAACAGCAGGGCATAAGCAACACACATAGGATACTCTACTAAAGTGCCAGTTTCTGGTGAACAGGAAACACTGCATTGTAGGGCACTCCAGGACTTCTACATAAAGTCACTATTTTCTTTATTTTAATTTTTATTTAAGTTCCAGTTAGTTAACATACAGTGTAATATTAGTTTCAGGTATACAATGTAGTGATTCAACCTTTCCTTACAACATCTGGTGCTCATCACAATAAGTGCACCCCTTAATCCCATCACCTGTGTAATTCATCTCCCCCACCTCCACTGGTAACCATCAGTGTGTTCTCTATAGTTAAGAGTCGGTTTCTTCATTTGCCTTTCTGTTTCTTTTCTTTTTTTTTTTTTTTCTATTTGCTCATTTGTCTTGATTCCTAAATTCCACATATGAGTGAAATCATATGCTATTTGTCTTTCTCTGACTGAGTTATTTTGCTTAGTATATTACCCTCTAGCTCCATTCATATCATTGCAAATAGCAAGATTTCATTCTTTTTTATGGCTGAGTAATATTCCATTGTGTGTGTGTGTGTATATATATATATATATATACACACACATAGCACATCTTTTTATCCATTCATTAGTCAATGGACACTTAGGCTGTTTCCATAATTTGGCTATTATAGATAATACTGCTATAAACATTGGGGTGAATCTAATTAATTCAAATTAGTATTTTTGTATTTTATGTGTAAATATCTAGTAGTGCAATTGCTGGATCATAGGTTAGTTCCTTTTTTAACTTTTTAAAGAAGCAGTCCTGTTTTACAGACTGCACCAGTTTGCATTCCCACCAACAGTACAAGAGTGTTACCCTTTCTCCTCATCCTTGCCGACAGTTTTTTTTTCCTGTGTTATTGATTTTAGCCATTCTGACAAGTGAGAGGTGATATCTCATTGTAGTTTTGATTTGTATTTCCCTGATAATAAGTAATGTTGAGCATCTTATTGGCATACAGTATGTCTTCTCCCAAAAATGTCTATTTATGTCTTCTGCTCATTTTTAATTGGATGATTCATTTTTTTCATTGTTGAGTTTGATAAATTCTTTATAGATTTTAGATATTAACCCTTTATCAGATATGTCATTTGCAAATATCTTCTCCCACTCTGTAGGTTGCCTTTTAGTTTTGTTGA
>JAESUZ010000804.1:0-24883 GCA_017311185.1 Proteles cristata cristata
GTGACAGACAGGAGATGTGACTTGAAGTTCGAGATTTTGCCAGGGTTACAGATGTGTTTCCTTAGTGAATCTCATCTTGTTTCCGTAACTACTACCTGTAAGGCAGCCTGCACCCCAGGTTTTGAGTGAGCGAAAGCGACTTGCTGCTCATCCTCCTTCAGCAAACACGTGCCGAGCACCCGCCGTGCACTGGCCACTGCACCCGCCGACCTCTATCCAAGACACTAGATCTCTGAGCGGGGGCTGCCTTTCTGGCCTTTCTGGCCAGGATAGATTCTCCCTGGGGGTGGGGGCCAGAGCCACTCTCTGATCTCGGGTTTCCAGGCTCCATAATCCCTTTCCCTGAGCAGGTGCTGGCGAATACTTGTCTACAGTCCAAACGGACACGAACACTTTAAACACCCGGGAGAGCCAGGCTGTCGAAGAAAACTGAACCTGAAACCCGGGATATTTTTGCACATGTGAATAATGACCACTCAACATCAGGGTTTTGATTCTTGTAGATGGAGGGGTTTGGTTTTAGTAAGTCCAGCCTGCTGTGTGGGTAGGTGAGGTTCTCATCACTAGGTTGGGACTCTCAGGGTACGACAGCCTCTTCTCTTTCCATGACCTCTGAGTCGATCCAGCTGCCGGTCCCTCCTGAGGTGTGCCCCCTTGGGGACAGGTGATTCCCCCTTGGGAGGCTGGGCAGCCCTGCCTCTGGGAATGACTGTGACCTTCACCGTCCACTGTCATGAAAACTCCGGAGACACCTTCCACACTCCGGACCACACCTTCCACGCTCGCAGTTCCTTCCTCAGCTTTGCAATTAACAGGTTAGGGTGTGGGTGAGGCTCATTTCCCCCATGCAGGTGCAGGTCAGGTGTACCGGGATTTCATGTGGGGGGCGGCCGACTGGTAACAAACACAGAGATCCTAGTGCCCCTAGAAGGAGAGTCTTACTGCCGTGTGGCGGGAAGCTGTTGGCCATGTCCCCTGGAGGCCGGAGGCGAGGAGTTGGGGTTTGTGATAAACTCTTGTGTAGCCGTGAAAGGCGGACTGCAGGGGAGATGTAAGGAGCCCGGCCGTTGCGCTGGCCCTGTGCTGGGTGGAAGCCAACCATAGACTTTATAGAAGTTGGTCAGAGGAAGCACACACCTTCCGGTGCTCCAGTGCTGGTGAGGAAGGAGTGAGACATTCACTGCATCTGCTGTGTACAGGCCTTTCCACATGACATCCGCTGACTCCTCCCTGTAGCCTGTTTGTAGAGAGGGACAGAGCGTGAGCGGGGGAGGAGCAGAAAGAGAGGGAGACTCTGAGGCAGGCTCCAGGCTCTGAGCTGTCAGCACAGAGCCCGATGCAGGGCTTGAGCCCAGGGGCTGTGAGATCATGACCTGAGCCGAAGTCGGGCGCTTTACCCACTGAGCCCCCCACGCGCCCCACCATCACCCTGTTTAACGAGACCTCCAGGCGATTCTAAAGGTGGAGAACTCCGGGCCCAGGGGCAGGCAGACCAGCTCAGAGGAGGAGAGAGAAGCAGGCCTCGTGTGAAAGGACGCTTGGGCAGGGCTTCCGGGTGTCTCGGGGCAGAAGGTCCTGCGTGGCTGGACCGCAACTTGGCCTTCTCACAGGCCTGCCTGCACCGGGCATAGGGGCCAAAGCCTGGTGGAGGATCTGGGGTTAGGAGTCGGACGCAGCTCAAGCCCCAGCTCTGGCCTTCGTGGGACTTTCCCAAATCAGGCAGCTCACCTCTCCGGGGCTCTGTTTCTGCACCTGTCATGTGGGGAACACGCCTAGTTCAGGGCCAGCAGCTGAAGCCGTTATGGAGAAGGCCTCTGGCACACGGTGGAGCTCCGTGCGCGGCGTATGGGCCCTCTGTGAGACTGCGGCCTAGGGCACCCTGAAGGACACGGAGCTGGCTCCTCCCAGCCCTGCAGCCCATCCCCCGGCCCCCCCCGACAGAGCTCCCGCCAGCCCCATTAGTGGTGGGAGCCTCTCTCCTAAGCCCCACAAGAGCTCTGGGGAGGGAGGGCCCGGTGGAGGAGCGTGATAAAGCCAGAGGCCCTACCCCTCAGGCCTGCCAGTCTGGGCCTTTCCATCACAGCGACCTTGGCTGCTGTTGACGGAGCCTCGCTGTGTGCCAGGCGCCGGGCTCAGGGCTTTAGAGCCACTGACCTGGTTTAGTGCTTGCGTCGAGCCTGGATCCGGGTTATATCGATGAGGAAGCAGGCAGAGGCTGTGCCTCCCAAGTATGTCCTTGTTCCCTGTTCGGAAGGACCAGCAAGCATCTCGTGGCTCCCCTTGCCTTCTGTGTTCCCTGCTGGGACGTGGGGGACGTGCTGTTGGCCATGGGTCCCCCCCGTGGGGGGATGTGATGAGGCCAGGTTTGTGCCGCTGCAGTGGCCCAAGCACTGCACCGGCTGCTTGGGAAACTTGAGCCCAAGAGACGCCTGGGGCCACCGTGCGCAGAAAGGTTGGCCCAGCAGAGGCCTCAACTACGTTTCGCCCTCCAAAGCTGGGGGCTCTTTCCTGAGACTGATAGGTCAGGAAGGGCGTCGCCATCAACACCTGCTCGTCTGGGCCGTCAGCGCGGACCTGACACCGCTCAGCATGCAGGACACGGGGCGCCCGGGCCTGACGCCGCTCAGCGTGCGGGGTATAGGGACCTGTCCGACTTCGTCCCGCTGCCAGTCCCGCAGGCCATCTCCCCGGAGCGGTGGTGGTGGTGGGTGACGTCCTGTGTCTGGCCACAGTTCTGGTCGGCCTGGAAAGTGAGAGAGAGAGAGAAAGGTACTGGCCGCTGTTAGAGGGGGCCACGTCTTTGCGTCAGGGAGAGCCCTGAAGATGGGAGGGGCCCCCTGCTGTGGGGGTAAGAGGAGCAGGGCGTCTATGAAGTTCAAGAGCCCGGAGCAGACGATGGCTTTTACAAACGCAAGTGTCTGGGAACTCCGCCCTCCTTGTTTCCATGTTGTCGGGGGCCGTTGTTACCCTACAACTTTGGGTTTGAGCAGTGGCATCAGAGACCTCTAGGCCCGTACTGCCCAACAGACATGGCACGCGGCCCATTATGGAGAAAGCTCGCCAACCCGTGCGCTGGTATAGTGCTGTCCACTAGAAGTTTCTAGCGCTGTGGTAGCATCCTGCATCAACCTGACAGAGGGGGCACTCACCATCCAACCCTCGGAATGTGGCTGATACAGCCGAGGAGCTACGTTGTTTCATTTTAATTCATCTTGTGGCTGGCTGGTGGATACCACGTGCCACGTACAGCCTGCATCTAGAAGGAAATATAAGTGCAGAACAGCTACGGGCAGTTCAGGGATCTCCGCACGTCAGCCATTCCTGTTCGCCTGTACATCCACGGCCTACGTTCCTCAAATTTGTTTTCTTAAATTGACTCCCTATTTTATACCTAATTAAATTCATTTTAAAAGGACGTTCAGCGCTGTCCCTAAAGAAGAGCAAGTATCACTGGCCAGAAACAGGATGTGGTTGTTGAGTTATTTTGTTGTATCTGTTACATAACGCGATCGACTTTTCACTAAGAAACGTTGTCTGGCGCCAGCTCTCAATCTGACGCTTGTTTTGTTTGCTAAAAAGGGATTGATAAACAGCCTGGGTGGGCAGGGGTGGTGCTGTGGGGACGAAGAGCACCCAGACCAGCCCGGGACAAGGGACCGATCAAGAGGTTTAAGCAGGCAGGCGCTGGAGTGAAAGTAGGGCCGCAGGCTCACTGAGCAGGTGCGCTCCAGGTGGCTGCAGCCAGGGGGCGGGGGCGGGGGAGCGGCCAGAGCCAGGGCGCAGAGGCGTGTGGCACGGCTTCTACCCTGAGTGTGTTGCAGGTTCCCCCTGGCAGCAGTGTGGGGCCTGGGTCTGGAGCCGCCTGGAGGCCGTCACGGTCACCCAGGTGACGGGCGGGGCTGGATGACAGGTGTGGGAAGATAGAGTGACAGCCCGAGCTTTCTCTCCCAGGCCTGTTGGGAACCTGGAGCTCCTCAGCCGACAGCACCCTCCACATCGACCCCAGGACGTGCGTGGCTGTGGCCCGAGAGACGGAAGCTGTGATGGTTTTTACTGTGAGGTTGCTGGGCACCTGAGGACCTACAAGGAGGTAGGGCCTCGGGGCATGTGCAGTGGAGCCCTTAGCTTTCTGTCCTGAATGGCTGCTTTCCCTTCACAAAGGAAAAGTCCCAGCACCCTGGTCAGCAGTCAGGGTCTGGAACCCGAGTTGGGGTCTGCTCCCCACTTCCTCTGGGATCGGACAGGGGCCCTTTTCTTCGCAGGCCTTTTCCTCCTCACGTTTCAAATGGTATCACGACCAGGGCTGACCTCTTAGGTCCTGGGACCTCCCCCAGCACCCATGCCGGCTAAGGGAAGGGGCAGGAATGTCCCCTGTGGGCACTTCCCCGGGAGTCTCTGTGTGGGCAGGCCAGGTGACCATTTGGCGTCACTGGCAAAGTTACGCCTCCGCGGCAAGTCACCTTTTGAGTCTCTCTGGAGGCGAACAAAACCGCTGCCTCTTCTATTTGTCTCCAGCCGAGAATGAAATCAATGAGCAGCGTCTGGCCGCGTTCCAAACGTGTCTCCAAACGTGTCTCATTTCAGAGCCAGCGTGCACGTGATCGAATCCAGCACTTTAACCTAATAGCTCGCATGTTTAGAGCCGAGGCTCTGCAGCAGGCGAGCCGACGTGGATAGAGGTACCTTGTGACTGATAAAGCTGTACTCTCCCAGGAGGAGCCACGGAGAGTGGGCACGGGCGGGTGGGAGGGGGCTCGAGGGGAGCGCCTGGTGTAGGCAAAGGTGTGCCGGGCTCAGGAGCATAGGCAGTGGGGGGAAGTAGAGGCAGGAGCTGCAATCAGATCGTGGGATACACGTCGGTTTCTGGGTAGTTCTGGTTGAGCATGTAGGCTCTGGGGCGAGGCTGCCTGGCTTCAAATCCCAGCCGGGCCACTGAGAGGCTGTGTGGCACTGGGCAAGTTATTTCACCTCTCTGTGCCTTGGTTTTCCTGTCTGTAAAATGGACATAAGAGGGCCGTGAGGATTAAAAGAGTGAACCTATGTGAAGCGCTAAAAATGGTACTCAGGGGGCGCCTGGGTGGCTTAGTCGGTTAAGCGTCCGACTTTCGCTTGGGTCATGATCTCGCGGTTCGTGGGTTCGAGCCCCGCGTCGGGCTCTGTGCTGACTGCCAGCTCAGAGCCTGGAGCCTGTTTCAGTCTGTGACTCCCTCTCTCTCTGACCCTCCCCTGCTCACGCTGTCTCTCTCTCTCTCCTAGAAATAAATTTTTAAAAAAAATGGTACTCAGCACTTCGCAAATGTTGGGAAGGTATTAGCTGCACCTCTTATTCTTGCAGAGTGAAGAGGCAGAAGCTTATGCCAGTCCCAGTAGGGATTTACCAGGGTTTTTTGCTTTTAAAGTAAGGAGTGATGGAAATCACGGAGTATGTTTGGAACGAGGACCCCGTGGCTGGCAGCTTCTCGGGAAAGATGATGAGTGGACAGAGGCGTGGCCGGCTGGAGGCATGGCGGCTCCTCTAGGCAAGGCTGGTGACAAGGCAGCAGGTCCCAGGCCGAAAGCTGGAGACAGGGTGAGAGTCCACAGTACAGAAGTGGTTCTCAGAGACCTGAGAGTGGACAGGGACATGCAGAACTTGCCAGAGCGGAGAGGGGCGAGGCCTTGGGCCCCTCTACCAGGTGTGGGGGATGAGGCAGAGGAAGCAGGGAGAAGATGGCAGGAGTCAGGGGTACAGAAGTAGGTGGGAAGACCAGGGCCTGGATGCCCACACTTGAGTCCGGGGTGACGGGGCTGGCCTGCGCTCCTGCATCAGCCACGGGCCTGGGAGCCGCGTGGGGCTTTAGGAAGAAGTGGGACCCCATCCCTGCCCCCCAGGAGTCCATGTTCTGGTAGAAATCAGACCTGTGGGAGCCCCGAAGTGCTGAGTGCCTGCCCGGAGGTGGGCGGACAGCCTTCCAGCTGGAGGGGGCCTGCACGGACCGAGGGCGTCAGGCTCTGGGGGCCTGGGGGGAAGGGTGATCCCAGCCCAAGGAAGGCACAGAACTGGGGCATCTGGGTGCAGCCAGTGTGGGATAGGCAAAGGGAGTGAGCAGGGGCCAAATCTGGGGAGCCTGATTCTGCAGGGGCCTTCACTACCCAGGCTGTGTGAGTTGCATTTGGTCAGGTGGATTTATCTGGAAGAAACGCCAGTAAAGTAAAACGGCTCCTCTTCTCTTTGCTGGACGACAGGTTAACCAAACTGATGCACAGGCAGGTGGTCTGCAACTGTCACAGGAGCCCGAACCCACAGCCCACCCCAGACTGAACGTGTTCAGACCTGCTGTTGGGACAGGAGGCCTATTCAGAGGGAGGGGGGGGTCTGACCGGCCCCGGGTGTGACTCAGCTCCGCCACATCAGGCCACGGCTACAAAAGACGTTGGGCCTCAGGTTTGTCCCCTGTGCAGTGGGCAGTGCCTGCATCCCAGGCAGCAGGGTGAAGCCACAGGAGCCCACATGTGGTCGGTGCTCAGTGCTGCTGCCTCCCCAGATAGTGATCCGTGTCCCTCAAAGGGTCGTGTCCCGTTCCGTCTGCCCAGGCCAGACCAGCTTCCAGGAGGCCTCCAAAGTGACCGTCAGTGTGGGAGACAGAGGCTCTAACCTGAGAGGTAAAGAGTGAGGGGCTTGCTTGGGGAGGGGAGCCCCACCCCCCGGCTCAGGGAGCAGGGAAGAGGCTCCTCATGGCCCTCCTCAAACTCACACGAAAGGCAGAGAGAGTGTTTAAACCCAACGGGCCCGTTCCTTCCAGCTTTTTAGAAATCCGAGGCTTTCTAAAAGAGCCCGGCACCCAGAAACTGCCTGTGTCTGAGCTGGAAATGCCACCTCAGCCCCCGCACACCCGAGGGAAGAAAGCCCCAGTTTACCGCCGGCAATCCCGGAAAGGAATGACCGAGCAGGCCTCACCGCCGATTTTGGTTCTTGTAATTACCTTTTCCAAGTCATGCATAGAACGTGCGACCCTGTCCCCTGCCCGTGGCAGCCCTGGACATCAGCTGCCAGAAATAAATACATTGATAGGGGCTGGGATTGTTTTTTGTTGTGTTCCTTTTATTTTTTTTTATTTTTTTAATGTTTTATTTATTTCTTAGGAGAGAGAGAGAAAAACAGCGTGAGCAGGGGAGGGTCAGAGAGAGTGGGAGTCACAGACTGAAACAGGCTCCAGGCTCTGAGCTGGCAGTCAGCACAGAGCCCGACGCGGGGCTCGAACCCATGAACCGTGAGATCATGACCTGAGCCAAAGTCGGTCGCTTAACCGACTGAGCCACCCAGGCGCCCCTGTTTTATTTATTTCTTAGGAGAGAGAGAAACAGCGTGAGCAGGGGAGGGTCAGAGAGAGTGGGAGTCACAGACTGAAACAGGCTCCAGGCTCTGAGCTGGCAGTCAGCACAGAGCCCGATGCGGGGCTCGAGCCCGCGAACTGCAAGATCATGACCTAAGCGAAAGTCGGACGCTTAACCGACTAAGCCACCCAGGCGCCCCTGTTGTTGTTGTTGTTGTTGTTGTTGTTGTTGTTGTTGTTGTGTTTCTTTTAAACCCACGTACCCGGTAGAATTAAATACCACTGTTCTCGTTCTGATTAATGAGGTAGCTTTACCGCATCATGGAAACCTCTCTGTTCCTGCTTCAGGGCACGGGGCCGATGCTGCGCAGGTACCGAGCCAACGGTGTATTAGTCGGGGACGGTTGCCCTCCTGATGCCCAGCAGTCAGTTGCCCATCGCCCCGCCGACGCGAACAGACGATGTGAGTTATGGACCCGACCCCTCTGCCATGCTGGTGGGTGCAGGCTCTGGCCCACATGCGGAGATTCTGATCTGAAGTTGTTCGTGATTCAGAATGACCCTCCTCCTCCGTAGAATGGTCGTCAGCTTTTATAAACTATGGCGCTGTCACGAAGCTCTGGGCCGCCCTCGGGGGACCCGGTGAGGAAGGAACGTGGGGCGTTTCACAGCCCGGCCGTCGGCGCGTGGCTTGTTCTTGCTTCCCTGTTTCGGGGCCTGCAGGCAGGTGCAGGCAGGTGCGGCTGGGGTGTGGCGGCCAAGAGGCCTGGCCCATGCCCGTCTCACCCCTTCCCGTCTCCAGGTGAGTGCTCCCCCTCCCAGCTGGAAGCCATCAAGACCCTGCACCCAGAATGGCTCATTGGCTGCCACCTCCAGTTCAAGGACGACGACTCCTATTTCCCAGCGCTGACGTGTTCATGGCAGAACCAGGATTTGACGCCGCTCGGGGTGAGTTTGCGAGGGTTTGCGTGTGAACAGTGGCCTGCACGGAGGGTTCCCTTTGGTGCGTGGGGCTCACAGCAGCCATCTGTCCCGACAGCCATCTGTCAGGAGCCCAGCCTGGCGGTTGATGACCCCACTCTGGCCTGTCATTCCTTTCGGCCACCAGGAGGGGCTGGCCATCCCATGCCGGGTGACGGGCATTCTCAGCAGCTACTTACACGCAGCAGGCAGGACACAATCGGGTTGGAAAGCCCGGGTTCGAGTCTCTTTCTGCTCTTCCCAGCTCAGGCCCAGTGGTGTTGAGCTGCTTCCCTCTGTGAAATGGGAAGGATGGTGCCTTGGCCCGGAGTGGTGTGTGCGCGAGGGCGGTGGAAGGGCCCTTGCTAACCAGCCGAGGGGCAGACGGTGTGTCGGAGCGTAACCGCGATGACGGTGATGCCGGGCCACAGGCTGGAGCGACTGCCCGGCCCCCGGGCAGGCTGACCTCATGACGGAGTGCCTGGCAAGAGGGGTGCCCACTCGGGGTGCTTCGTGGGTTCAGTAGGATCGTTCCTGCGATATGCTCAGTGTAGTGTGTGGCACACACTCATGTCCAGTCTCCACGATCGTGCCCAGTGTCATCATGATGGTTGTCGAGGAGCATTGGGGCCATTTTTCAGTTCCGTCCAAGAACGTGCAGCCCAGTCTAGATTAGAGGAGTTAACAACAGCGTCATTATTTACTCATCCCCACACTGAGCCAGGATGGCTAGGCCCTGACATGCACAGCTGGCCCCGACGTCCCTACCCCGGGGACGTCAGTGCAGCCGGGATCCGGTGAGCAGAGGATTCTGAGGAGGGAGTGAAAGAGCTGGTCACAGAAAGGGTGTCCAGGCCGGATCAGGGGTGCTGAAGAGAGAAGTCCCTGGAGGAGGCAACGCCCCACCTGGGCTCTGAAGGATGCGTAGGAGTTTGCAGTTAGAAAAGCAAGGAGGAATTGCCGCGTCCGGGGTGGGTGGGAGAGGGGACGATGTGGAGCACCCTTGTCTCCACAGGCCGGGACCCCTGCTCGCTGACGATGCACAGGCTGTGGACCAGCAGCTGAGGCACCTCAGCAGGAAGAAGATGGCTCTGCTAGTCACCGCCTCCGTCCCGGGCAGCCGCCTCTATAGGGAGGCCGCCGATGCCAAGGTGCCCTTCAGTCCAGGGCTTTACACAGACCAGGCTGAACTCATTTTGAGCAACCAGTTCTGAGGTCAAGGTCTTTGGTGCCGTGGGCATTCCAGAGAACCTGCAGGTGAGTGGCGTCCACACACGAGCCAGGGGTCTTGGAATGGACGGGGAGGCAGGGAAGACCAGGTGGCACGTGGACGTCCTGGACCACCTCTCTTTAAAAATAAAAAAAAAATGTTTTTAAGTAACTACCCATAACCTTTTCTTTTTCTCCATATGACTATCTATGAGCTTGTATAATTGTATTAGTTGCTGGGAATTTTTTTTTAACGTGTATTTACTTCTAAGAGTGACAGCGTGAGCAGGGGAGGGTCAGAGAAAGAGGGAGACAGAGAATCTGAAGCAGCTCCAGGGTCTGAGCTGTCAGCACAGAACCCGACCCGGGGCTCTGTCCCACGAACCATGAGATCATGAACTGAGCCTAGGTATGACACTTAACCGACTGAGCCACCCAGGCGCCCCAGCATTTTGCTTTTTTTTTTTTTTTTTTTATTTCTAGGAGACAGAGAGAGAGACAGCGTGAGCAGGGGAGGGTCAGAGAGAGAGGGAGTCACAGACTGAAACAGGCTCCAGGCTCTGAGCTGGCAGTCAGCACAGAGCCCGACGCGGGGCTCGAACCCACGAACCGCGAGATCATGACCTAAGCGAAAGTCGGCCGCTTAACCGACTAAGCCACCCAGGCGCCCCAGCATTTTGCTTTTTAACATGGCCACGAGGCCGATCAGAATCCAGACTGCATTTCTGAGCCTCCCCAGTACTTAGAGTTGGCCTGGGACGCTGTTCTGGCCAAAAAGAGGGAAGCGTAAAGTGTGGGGTCTTTAAAAGGAAGGCGTGGGTCTTTTGCTCCTTGCTCCTTCCTGTTGATTGAAATAAGAATGCGATGGCTGGTGCTTAGGCAGCCATTCTGGATTATGAGGGCAAGGGCCCCACCACGGGGATGCAGTGAGCCGAGGGAGCCCGAGCCTCTGATAACCAGGGGGACCCGCGGGGCACAGCCTGGCCTGCCTGCCTGAGGCTCTCACGTGAGAGGATAGAACCATGTGTGTCAGCCCATGTTAGTCCATTGGGTTTTGGCCTCTCTTTGTCAGTCCTTCCCGTGAGGTTGGTTTTACAGCTGTGATTGGAGATGTTTGACCACATCTCTGGGAGCCCGAAGCTTCAGAGTCTGAGTCATGGGGAATGGAGGTGTTGGGGTAGTTGCTAAATTTAATCTTATTCAGTGGACGAAGGCTGTTAGTTCATACAGTATGAGTCACTGAGGCAGAGGATGAGCTGAGGCCCGCGCACCTTGACGCAAGTGGGTGGTGGTACCCAATGAGAAGTCATGGGGGCTGGCGGGGTTCTCTAGGGGAAGACTCGATGGGATAGCCTGGTGGCCGTGCCTAGGCTAAGAGGGGCAAGAAGACAGAGCTTCTGGAAAGGGGGAAGGTGGGCAAATGGACAGGCCTTCTGAGAGGAGGAGGGGCCGCACCGCTGCCTGCTGGGAGAGAAGTAGACAGAATGACAGATCTTGGTGGGTGTGGGGGTTTAGAAACAGAGACAGAAGGACAGTGGGAGACCCAGGGATTGGCGGCGACTGAGTGATGTGTCGGCAACCATAGGTTTGGGACGGTCTTTCTCGTGTCGCCTTCCTTTCTTCCCACGTGTGTTGAATTCGTCATTGATTTCTTCATTCGTTCCTTCACTTAGCCAGCACTTGCCTGGCCTCCTAAGTGCCAGCCCCCAGGGGGATGCCCGCTGGTGTGAGGGAGGGGGGAGGGGGCTGTGCAGCCACCACAACATGCCTCTGCCGCTCGTCCTGGAGGTGCCGTATGTGCCAGAAACTCTGAGACTATTTAGAATCCTTGTAAGAGTTGGGGTAAAAGTGGGACTGAGTCGCAGGTGCGGGAGCATGGATGCAGGGGTTAAGGGGGTGTCTTTGCACTGTCAGCTCCCAGGCACACCCCTTCCCTGTGCCCCAGGTCTGTCCAACCACGTCTGGCTCTCCCCTGGTCCTTACACAGCAAGCCAGAGGCTATCCAGAGGCAGGGAGGAGACTTCCTGGATTTAAAAACAAATTTCAGTTTTAGAAGAGGAATTTTGACAGGCAGTGGGGAGGTGGTTGGGACACAGTGCCTGAACCCTGAGAGCGAGGAGGGTGCGGCCTCAGCTGCCGGCATCGGGGATGTTGAGTTTGCATCCTGGCTTCCTGGAGTCCCCCTGGTGTACCCGACCAGAGTCTGATTTAGCGGCAAAGCCGAGTGTTCGGACTATTTTTATCCACTCCAGCAAGCCTTTTGATCTCGGTGATGCTGCACGAAGCCGAGTTGTGCTGGCTCCTGCACGCCGGCCTCCTGGGTCGACCGATGGGGGATAAGGACTGAATTCAGGAGAGGGCTAGAAGGACCTCCCCGTCCACACGCAAACACAGGCAGGCAGAGAACTCGGCCAGAGTTGCCAGCTTGTGTGTGCCAACCCTGGGGCTCTTGTCTCTCTGTCCTGAGTGGGAAGGTGGGGGCGGGGTGCTGGCCAGACCAGGCATTAGTTGAGCACTTACTATGTACCAGGAACTTTTCTTGTACAGAGGAGTGTTGTTTGTTTTAAATATTGTTTTGAGTTTTTAAATGTTTACTTCTTAATTTTTAGAGAGTGAGAAGGAGCTGGGGAGGGGCAGAAGGAGAGGGACAGAGAGAGGGAGGTAAGGAGGGGGAGAGAGAGGGAGAGAGAGGAGAGGGAGAGAGAGGAGAGAATCCCAAGCAGGATCTACACCGTCATTGCAGAGACCAATGTGGGGCTTAGTCTCACAAAGTGTGAGATCATGACCCGAGCCCCAGTTAAAACAGTGGGATGCTTAACCAACTTCCCACCAGTAGCTGCTCAGGGGCCCCTAGTTTTGAAAGCTATGGTCAATACAGATTACATAAAACTTCTCTTTTGTAATCATTTTTCGGTGTCTCATTCAGTGGCAATAAGTACACACACAGCGTTGTACAGCCGTCCTCACCAGCCGTCTCCAGAACTCCTTCCATTTGCAAACCTAAAACTCTACATCCATTAATCACGAGCTCCCCACTCCTCCTTCCCTAGGACTGTCTACCCTACTTTTATGTCTCTAAGTGCCGGGAGCCGCACCGGCCTCTCTGGATGGCAGTCACAGGAAGGATGTTAGCGTTTGCACAGCTCCAGCCAAAACTGGTATCTCCTTCTACTACTACTACTGGCTCATGTTGGATATAAGCCTGCTGGTATTGACCAGGCCTCACAATATTCCATATGAGACCCATATTCTGAATACAGGTACCTCATAAGGAAAAACAATTCCTGCATTTACAAAAGAGATTTTAGATGAAAGCTCTGTGGGCGATTGTCAAATGTCTCTTCCTATGGAGCTTGCACTTCTGAGACTTAGGGGGTTAAGAAAACAAGAGTTACAACTGAGCCTGGCCCTGAGACAATGGGCCTATTTTGGGGTTAAGAGCAGAACACAGTTACTACATATATTTTTGCTAATTGGTGAAGCATAACAGTTCCTTCCTCAAGGCCTACATTCCACAAACACCCTCCCTTACACTGGCAACTGGGATGAGGATAGAGAAGAGTAGCTAAAACAGAAACCCAGGTGCAAAGACTGACACATTTAGGGCCTCCGTGTTAGTTTCCACAAACAAACCAATGCAGAAACATTCATCCTCTTGAGAGCCAGACAGAATGACTCCTAGCTGATCTATATGCAATGTAACCTATTTGTTTCCTGTTTTTCACTAAGAGCATCCTGTTATTTCCTTGGTCGTAAATTCACTATGACTGGGATAATTCTGCAATTGATATCACAAAAGGCCTCTCACTGTAAGAATTTCCATTTCTCTGACCTCATATTGTTGTTGAACCTTTAAATAAAGACCCCAAAACCGACAGGATAGAGATGCCTGCCTGGTGATTAAAAAGAATCTCGGGGCTCTCTCGCTCTCTCTCTCGCCAACACTGTCCATCCTTCAGGGACCCGTGGACCTGCTGGAGCCGGCTCAGCCTCTGACAGTTTTGAAAAAATTTTCTTAGGTTTATTTATTACGAGGGACTGAACATAAGGAGGGGAGGGGCAGAGAGAGCGGGAGAGACAAAATCCCAAGCAGGCTCTGCACCATGGGCTCAGAGCCTGATGCGGGGCTTGAACTCATGAACTGTGAGATAATGACCTGAGCTGAGGTCAAGAGTCAGACGCTTAACTGACTGAGCCACCCGGGCACAGATCTCTCTGGAGATTTTTTCTCAGGACAGTAAATGCCAGCCACCAGCATATTTTCCCCCTCTTCCTTCACGCACGGCATCCCTGCAGCCTGGTACAGCCTTCCTCCTACAGGAACACACTATTCACAGAGCACTGATCACTGAACACACGTTTACCACACATCTGCCGGGCACCATTGCTCCAGTGGAAAACACTGGTATTTACCCAGGGGCTCCAGGACTCATTGGTAGTAAACTGGGATCCGGAGGGGTAACGAGCATTATTTAGGCCAGGCAACGGGCAGCAGTCAGGGAGGAACTCCCTGTGCAAAGGCCCTGAGGTGGTCAGTTTGAGGCACTCCGATCCGTCCCCCTGAGTTCAAGATGAGGACAGTGGCCATCCTGCCAAACCCTCCCTGCCCACCCCTGCATCCTTCCTGGGCTGACTTTGTAGTTGGGGACCTTGAGTCTGAATGCTGCTGTGTCCCTGCTCATAGCTGTGTGACCTGGGGTCGTGGCTTCCGCTCCTGATGCCTCAGGTCCATTCTCTGTGAAATGGGAGAGAGGCTGTGCAAGTAATAGGCTTTGCAGAAGCCTAGATCAGTATATAACATACCCGGACAGGACTGTGATCAGTAGTCAATGTGCAGTACTATCTTCTATCGTTGTGGTCATTGGCACCCATTCTGTTCGAAGCCCATATACTTTTCGAGGCATTACTGGCTGCTGGGTGAAGTCACAGACTGTGCCGTTAAATTTGGGAGCCAGGTTAAGTGTCAGCTCCTCCACTAGCCTGCTGTGTGACCTTGAGAGCGTCACTCAACCTCTCTGAGCTGCATTTTCCTCCTCCAAAGCATGGGGAGGATGATTCTAAGACAGCCTCCCCATGTGCACATGTACATATTAGCCTATATGCGTACACCGTGTCCCTGAACCAGTCTCCTTGGTTGGGCCAGGGGAGGGCCGTAGACAGGGATGGAAGGGGGAGAGTGGCGGCACAGGGCACACTGTGGACGTGCTCTTCCACACCTCTGGACAGTTCGCTTTGCTCCAGCGAGCGTGTGTTCCTTCTGCAATTAGAACAGAGAAGCCCCCGAAAGTGGAGACATTCGATGGAGTCAAAGTACCGCCTGCCTCCTGGGAAATCACGAGGCTTAAATGAGTCAGTGGTTGTGTAGTGATTGGAGTGGGGCCTGGTCTGTGGGACGGGCTGAGCGAATGTTAGTTGTCGCAATGCTAATAATAATAATGTAAAATTAAAAAACAACAATCATTATTTCTAGAATGATTCGTTTTCAAGTGATTTTGCAACATCATGAACACCAGTCATGTAACTTCAGAAGTGGGGTTCCCTTTCGTAGTGCAGGGCGTGGAGTGCTGAGGATCCCATTCTCGGGTGGAAGGTGAAAAGCCCCACGGTGGCCCTGGGCAGGGTGCCAGGCCCCTGGGCAGCCCCCATGCTCTGGTCTAATGCTGCCAGCCCTGGGGGCTCCTGAGTGCCAGGGTGGGGAGGCAAGATGTGTCCCTTTAGTCTGGGATGCCCTTGACAATCTGAGAAGGCTTCAGGGGCAGTGGGGGATGTCAGCGTGGAAACCGAGTCAGGGCCAAGCAGTGGAGCCTGTGCGTGTGACCTGAACCATCTTCCAGCCCTGACAGGTGAGAAGGCACCCTAGACAGTTCCCTGAGATGGCCAAGGAGTGTGGGGGAGGTGCTCTTGTGAGCCTGGGGGGCTTCCTCCTTTCTGCAGGCTGGGACTCCCCCTCCCCCAGCACTGGCCCAGGGAGAAGCAGGAGGATTTAGTTTTTTTTTTTTTTAAATGATGAAGACTTTCAAAGAGTCCAATAAGGATTTCACAGAATGGGTCTCAGTAGATGTCATTTGCATAACAAGTATGGAAATCACCAATAATGGGGAGGTATTGGCAAATGAGGAGCAGAGCCTGTTGTGGAAGCAGAGGCTTTGAGTAGCTATTGCAAGTCACATGCAAGTCTGTGACAAGGCCCCAGGTGTTTGGGGGAGAATGGCTTGGGAACCAGCTCGGGGGTGGCTGGGGACTGGGGCCTATCCACACCTTGTGGGACCAGAGCTTAGAATTTATATATTTGTGGGTGGTGGCCCTCTTTCATAAAAGAGCCTGGAATGATGTGTCAGATCTAAGAAGGGCCACACAAGTGAGCGCCCTGAGGCTGCAGCCTCTTTGGTTCCAGAGGAAACCTGCCTCTGGTGATGCTTCCAACCAGGGGGTTGTAGCAGGAAGCCCTTTGTCCCCAGGGCTGCTGTGCCTCAGTAGCCTGTGTGACCTTGACCCTGCCACCTGTCCTCCATGGAGGGACTCATTTGAAGGACCTGTTCATGCATAAGAAAGAGCGGCAGCAAAGCTGGGGATTTCTGCCTTGGGGAAAGAGAAACAGCACAAGGCTTTGGAAAGATTCCAAATAGACTGCTGCTGGCTATTTAAATGCTGTTTTGATTCCTGCATCCATGAAGCTACTCTAGCTGACTGCTGGGGTCTCCTTTAGTCTTGTTTCAAGCTGATTTCTTATCTACAAAGTTGCAAATAACGTGGTAAAGCCTCCTGGTAGACTAGAGCAGACTTCCCCTCCCCCCATCCCCCCACGCCTCCACCCACTGTGATCCACCCTCTTCTGGCCTGTGTGATTTCTGCATGCACACTCTTGGGGTTCCTCTCTCTGCAGTCCTCTTCCCTCCATAGTTTATGCTGAACACGCTGACATGCACAAACATCAGTGCTCAAGCTAGTGTGTTGCTTTGCTGGCTTGGGTCCTAGCTCCATTGCGGTCCACTGCCATCCAGATCCAGTGAGCATCAGGTCCGGTTGGACCCAGGGACCCACATTGTGTCATCAGGAGTTCTTGTCGCTCTCTGCCTTCCATGTTGGCCTCACTGTCTAGTCAGTCTGTTGCAGGGAGCAGCCCCGACAGCTCCCCAAGGGAAGAGAGCGTCTCCTTCACAACAGTTCAGTTGCAGGGCCTGGCATGGGTTTGCCGGGCCAGGTCACATGTCCAGCCTCGATCTGGTGACTGAAACAAAGGGCATGAAATCCACTGATTGGCCAGATCTAGGTTACGTGCTCACCTTTCGGTTCTGTAGAGAGTTAACATTCTCCAAATTATATAGACTAGGAAAGCTGACGGGGGAAGTTCTTCAAAGGAAAAAAGATGGATTATTGGCATAAGATGAGGAATCAGAGGGCAGGAGTCAGGCAGGCAAAATAGTCACCGATGTCTACTGTGCTGTCCAGGACAGTGGAGGATCCTGGGATCTGAAGCGGTAAGTTCACCCCCCAACTCGTAGAAAACCCAACTCAAAACCCCTAAGAGCCACCCATAACCCCAGGTGTCCTGGAGCCCGGAGTGAAGAACCAGATGACAGGAAACATAGCATCCAGAGCCCCACTCCAGACTGCCTCCATAGGAATTTGAATTTGCAGGTGAATCCGATCCCTAGTGGATTCATGGTCCCTGCTAAAGACTTCCCTCTCATCCCTTAGCCCTCCCATTCAGGGCTGGTGGGACCTGTGTTAGGTCTAAAATTCAGACTTTCCTCTTCGTCCAGAGAGCAGTGGCCACCGGAGTCCTTTGCCCTCGTCTCCTCAGTACACCCTGGCCCGGCTTCTACGGCCAGCACCGCCTTGCAGCTGGAGACCCCTTGTCCGCTCGGGGAGCCGGCTGCAGGGTGGAGACGGCGTTCGCGGTTCCCGGGACCCTTCAGCCAGTTCCCCAGCGGCCTTGTCCCCTGGCTGGGAGAGCTGTGCACAAGGCTCCCCGGTGGCCCGGGTTCCTGTTTTTCACAGTGGTGGCTTCTGCACGGTGGCAGGATTGATAGCCGTGATTAGCCGCCTTCTCTTCCTTTCCTCACTTCCCTTCCCCCGTTGCCCTCAGCTCCCAAAGAAGCAGCTTGGGGCAGGATCCTTGTCTCCAGGGGCGTCTGGGACAAGTCACACTAAGACACGTGTGGCCGAAGCTTGCACACGTGTGAGGCCTCGTGCTGGCTCCGGGTGCTGGTGTGCCGGGTGCGAGGCTGCGTCTGTGACCTTGCATGTGCTCGTGCCACTTAGGAGAGTCGTCCTGTTCCTGGTTCTCCCCCTCTTTGCAGGGGAACCAGAGGGCTCCAGGACGCTCCCCGCCACCTGCCACCCTCACCACACTGACGCCTTGGCCAAGCGTGCCCCTATAGGCGTCACCCTCGCCAGAGTCCCGCCCTGCCACTCTCTGCCCCTTCTCCCCACGTCACTTTTACTCCATCGCCCTCTGACCATGATGATATACATACGAACACGGGCATCCTCGTTTCCAAAGGTGCCTGCTGTGTGCTGCTCGTCGCGTGTGAGATTGAGGCCAGCTCCGTTATGGGCTCACGTAACAAACGTCTTCCCACCCCCTGCAGCCTGCTGGAGGCCAGGCCCTGTGCTGGGCTCTGGCCCTTGGAGATGCATCATCTCCTACAGAATCACTCCTCCTCCTTCCATCTTGCACAGCAGGTCTGCCTGGGAGCAGCCTCCCTGTGAGAGGCCGGCTCCGGCAGGTCCAGGGGTCCCTGAAGGATGGACGGTGTCGGCGGGAGGGAGAGTGAGAGAGCCCCAAGATTCTTTCTCTTCACCAGGCAGGCATCTCTGTCCTGTCCGTTTTGGTGTCTTTATTTATAGGTTAAATGATAACATGACATCAGACAAAGGAAGTTTTACAGTGGATAACTCTTTGTGATAAGGTGCTCTGGAACGTGTACAGAAGCAGGTTTTACAGAAATATTCTTGCAGAACTATTCCAATTATAGTGAGGTTAAGTAAATCTTACAAGTAAAGAATTCACAGGGTATTCTTAGGAAAAGACAGGATACATATTTGTTCTAAGTTAATAATGCTAAGGATAGGTCATAGGTTAAGTGTATAGATGGGCTAAGAGTCATTGTGTCTGGCTGTCAAGAGGACGAATGTTTTTAGCTGGTTCAAGTTGTTTGTGGAAACCTATTTGATGCTGAATGTGTGAACACCATGGAGGCCCTAAATGTGTCAGCCTTTTGTTTGTGGGTAACGTTTTATCTCCTTTTATCTATCCTCATCCCAACCACCTGTAAGGGAAGGTGTCTGCAGAAAGTAGGCCTTGGGGAAGGGCCTGCCATAAATCACCAGTTAGAAGAAGGTGTAAGTATGAACTGAAGTTCTGCCCTTATCTATTCCTCAACTCTAAATTAGGCTCATTGTCTCAGGGCCAGGCTCAGTTGTAACTCTTGTGTTCTTAGTCTCTTTATTATCTGAGTCTTAAATCTGCAAAGCATCCACAGAGCTTGCATCTAAATTCTCTTTGGTAAAGGCAGGAATATGCTTTTCCTGATGCGATATCTGTGTTCAGAATATTGGTCTGATATGGAATATAGTGAGGCCTGGTCAACACCAGCAGGCTTATTTCCAACATGAGCCAGTAGTAGCAGAAAGAGATACCGGTGTTCGTTTCTCATGGCAGGAGCTGTGCAAACGCTGCCATGTCCTTGCCGTGACTGCCATCCAGAGAGGCCGGTGTGGCTCCCGGCACCTCCCAGCAGCTTGGTGGTAGGGAGCCTCCATTCTCCAACGACACTTCAGGCAAGTGACATGAGAAGCCTAGTACCCTTACAGCATCCATAGGGGTTATTATCATCCCCAATCCACAGATGAGGAAAACTGAGGCTCATCGAGGTTGAGTGACGTTCTTGGGTCACTTGGCAGCAGTAAGTGGCGTGCCGGGGCTGGGACCAGGAAGGTCTGACTCAGGGTCTGTTCTTGTTCCCTGGCGAGTCCTCGCTTCTCCGGCACAGGACTTCCTGAAACGATGGGCTCCGAACATTGACGCATCACCGTTTCTCGACCATTAGCCAGGAGCTTCTACATGGTCTCAGCATTGCAGGCTCCACAGTGAACCTAACAAATCCCCTGCCTTCACGGGGCACCCCCTTATTGAGGCATAGATAGAAGAAACAAAAGATCACTTCAGATGGGGCTGAGAGCAGGCTACCCAATGGGGTGATGGGAAGGTGTTGGTTGGGGCTGCATCAACCGAAGGGCTGAGACATGGACCTGTAGCTCACACGTGTGGTCAGTGGCTGGAACATCAGGACCTTCCCACGAGGGTCCCTCCTGGGCCACTCACAGGACAGCATAGCTGGCTCCCCGCGGGGCAGAGTCAACATGGACATTAAGAGTGAGAGGCGTACATGCAACAAGTGTGTGCATATCTGTACACACACGTGTGTGCACATGCAGATGTACCCACACACGTGTGTGCTTGCGTTTGTCCCCGCAGGCTCGACTTGCTCTCTTTTTTTAATGCTTTTCTTTTTTTAATTTGAGAGAGAGCACGAGCAGGGAAGGGGAAGAGCGAGACGGAGACAGAATCTGCAGCAGGCTCTCAGGATCTGAGCTAGCTGTCAGCACAGAGCCCGTCTTGAGGCTTGAACTCAGAACCATGAGATCATGAGCTGAGCTAATGTTGTCCTCTCAACGTACTGATGTACCCAGGCGCCCCGACTTGCTCTCTTTTCTACGACAGCTCTGAGGAAACGGAAAATAAAAGCAAACCACGAACCGTCTACAGCTGCTCCTAAGGCCGGCCCCTCCCCTGGCTGGCGTTTGCTTCAGCCCCCGAGGATGGCTTTGGAGAGCCTTGCAGCTAAGGGAGGGCTCATCTGCTCTGGGCTGCATCCCCTGGGGTGAGGGGGCGTCACACACTTCTCTTGGCCATTCCAGTCTTCCATCACCTGCCAGAGTAGGGGGCAGTGTGGCCTGTGTCAGGGTGTGAAATGCCACTTGGAATTGCTGGGCAGGAGGCCATGGTCCCTTGAGAATAAAGGGTAAGATTCAGGCAACTGGAACCCACGTGGCTGGGAAACCCCTGCCTCCATCTTCCTTGCTACCAGCAGGTGGACAGGGGAGGTTGGGTGCTGCCAGAGGAGCGCCCGTGGGACAGCGGGCCCGGATGTTTGGGGAACAGAGTGGGGACTCTGTCCCCCTTTTGAAAAGAAGTCGTCCCCTTTGTCGAACAGTGTGTTCATGTTTTCTATTGGAAAATTGTGGCTTCTCCGTCCAGAGGACATACGAGGTGTCCACACACATACGTGTGTGTGTGTGTGTGCGTAGAGGTCACAGACTCACTGTGGTATAGACACCTTTCCTCACCACCCGAGTCCACACGTGGGGCCCCCAGCAGCCTTACGGCCACACGATGTTCCCCACCAGCAGCTACTCTCTGGGGGAGGAACATCACCCTGACGTATGTGACCGCCGTGTCCCTGCATGGCTGCATAGGGTTTAATTCCCAGATGGGCATTTTTTGGCTCAGGCACCAAAGTTTGGCTTCCTTCAGGTACATTGGGACATGGGCCTTCTTTGGCTGCCTTGGCCGCTCCCCTCCGATGCTCAGGACAGCCAGGGGCTTGTGTGTTCTCCGGGCGGTTTCATGTCCCTCGTTTTGTGTGGATGGGCCCCATTCACCTGTTTTCCTGCCGAGACACAGGAGGCCTCTTCCAGCTCAGGGCTCAGGGAGCACATCACTTGGGGCACGTCAGTGCAGGATTATTTATAACCTTGGTACTGAGATTTTGTTGTCTCGCTGCTTCGAAGAATGAAGAGGGTGTTCCCATGATGGGATGGATCACCCTGGGTGCTGGGTTGTCCATTCCTGATGGCCTCGACTCCATTGTGTGTGGGTGGTGTGTGGCCGTATCAGTATCTTGTGGGTCGTACGTTTTAAGGCCTGCTACTTAGTTTCAGTCAGGTCTTTTGTCAGATTGCTGCGGGGACCCTGACGGCAGGACGTGGTGTCTGGTCCGTGCTTTAGAGGAAGCACACACCTGAGGGGGTTCAGTGTGGTCAGGCCCTCCCAGCTTTGCTCCAAAGCACTTGTTTGTCCCCACCCAGGGACCTCAGGTCTTCATCTTTCCCTCTCTGCCTGCTGAATCCGGGCTTTTCCTTTCATAAAGTCATGTGTCTACTCGTGTTTGTACCTAAGACCAGACTTGTGGGTCCGATGGTACACTGACCTTCCGGGTAACAACGTCTCTCCTACCACTGAGCACTTACATGCACCCTGTGATGAGCCAGGGACACAGGGAGCATTATCGAGGGACCATTATTTGTGGACATCTGGGCAGTAGACTGGGCCCCGCTGTGAGGGAGGGCAGGCTGCTTGAGAGGCCCGAGCAGGGTGGGAGTTGGGACGTTAAATCCCAGATTTCCTCATCCAACCTGAACTGCAGCCTTGTACCCTGTGATCAAGTCAAACTATTGCCCCCACCCCCTGGCCCCCTGGGCGCATACCCACTTGGACCTGTGTTCTCTCGGCCATGCGCTTCTAAACGCTGTAAACACACTGTTTGCCGGCACTTCCCAGGTAACTCTCCTCTTGCCCTTGAAGCACAGGCTGGCCAGCTCTCTACTCACGTCACCGCAGCCCCGAAGCATGAGGATGCGGGGCTGTGGCACACCAGAGTTGTGAACGATGGAGCCAATGTCCCAAATGCCACCGTCTGTGGCAGGTGCCTCAGCAGCCAGCACACAGGGGCCCCACGACTGGAGTTGTAGGGGAGTGTGTGTGTTTTCCTGGGTTGGATCAGCCTGGTCTGGGGTTTGGATCAGCCTCTCTGATGGGTCTCAAACCCAGAGAAGTGTGCCAAGGTAGTGACAGTAGACTTGAATCCATCTCCATGACGTGGGTCTGAGATCTGGGAGACGCAGGAACCGCAAGATCATGACCTGAGCCGATGTCAGACGCTTAAGTGACTGTGACCCGCCCAGGCGTCCCTAATTTTCCCTAATTTTTAATAGAACCACAGATATAGTGAACGTGTTTGTGTCTTGAGTGTGTCAGCAGGGGCCTTCACACTTGCCCCTCCACCCCCAGTAGAGATTCTGGACTCGATTCCAGCACGTACATGCAGAGGTGTGAGTTTCCACACCACCAGGCCATTCTGAGACCCCCGTTGCGTGTCCAGCAGTTCAACCCAATTCCGACACTCTGTAACTGGAGGTGGCCTCAGACCCCACAGGTCAGTGTCAGTTCTGCAAGCCCGCCCTGCCTCCACCCCACTTCACATGCCACCCCTCCCTGAGAGGCTAGATACCAAAGGAGCCCGTGCATTCTACGCTTGAAGTCACTCACTGTGTGAGAGTGGCTCACAGAGCTCAGGACCTGCTTGACTCACTAGAGAACTGCCTTTCCTTCTAAGGACATGACTCGGGTGAAGCCAAGGAAGAGAGAGGTGTAAGGCATGAGGTGTGGGAGGGGCTCCTAGCTCCCCTGCCCTCTGGGCACCCCACTCTCTCTGAACCTCCACAGGGTCCCCCACCAGAAGCGACCTGGACCCGTCCTTTCAAGATTTTTATTTTTTACCAAGGCTTCATTCCATAGACCCAATGGTTCAAATCACTGGCGGTTGGGGATTGATTTCAGGGGGTGGGACTGTACATTCCCATTCTTCGGTGCTTTCCAAATGTCACCTCATTGACAAGAACCCAGGTGTGGTGGGACAGCCATGTTACCACCATGGCTCTGAAGTGATTTCAGGGGCTGCGGACAAGCGACCAACTATGATAACACAAAATGTCCCCCATGGCTCTCCTTGCTCAGAAAATCCCCAGACTTTGGGGTGCTGTGAGCCAGGAACTGTGGACAAAGACCAAATGGATATGAGGAATGCGTTTTGGAATCTGAATTGCCGAATGTCTCTTTTGGGTTAATTACGCTTTTGCGCCTGGGTAACCAGGACCCGGATTAAGAACCAAAGGTGAGCAGCACCTGAAAATGTCCAGGGCCCTTTTTCATCGCTCACCCACGTGACCTCCATCCTGACCAGAGGTGTCTGGTTTGCTCTCTGCACTGAGGTGTGTCAGGTGAGCACCTTGAGGCTGGCTGGTCCCACGGCTTTGAGCTCACACAGCCTCCGGGAGCTCCAAGGGGATGGGGACCGTGGGGTGGGGGGGGAGGTACCATATGGAACTTGGAGCCTGTGTTCCCAGCTCGAGCCACCTGGTTCTCAGCCAGACACTTGGAGGTGAGGAACCAGGCAGGGAAGAAAAGTGATGGGAGTCCTAGCAGAGAAGGCCGTATCTACGTTTTTCTAAGACTCGAGAAGCCAACCCCACAACACAGACGACAGGAGACAGCGTTGTACCGGGACATCTCAGCACCTCAAGGGTTGTACAAAATGTCCAGGACGCTGAGAGCAGTCCCCCACACTCAGAGCCGTCGAGGGATGATCATCCCGTCTGTGACGACGCTTCCCGTGTCGTTTGACACACAAGGGACCAAGTCTCATTAGTCAAAGAGACTTCCCTTTACAAGCGGGATTTTTGGAATTTTGTGAGATAATCAGAAGATTTCAAAACACGTGCCAAAGGAGGATTACAGGTCATTACAAAACAGGGTACTTACTCAGCCAAGGTGGCACAAGAGATTGTCAGGTCAGTGCAGAGGGTTATGGAGTTGCTGACAAACCTCAGCTGTCTTACCACTGAGCAGAGTCCACTTTCCTAAGGAAGCAAAGACTTAACGGACACAAGTCACAGACACTTGGTGTTTCAGGGCAGATTATAGGTGACGCAAAACCTGTGTGGATCAGTTAGACCAATTGTGTAGGAAGGCTCTGTCGTATTAAGAGTGAGAAAACCCAAATTCCAGTCTTGTCCCTGTGTCCTTGCGATATTATACCTCAGTCGTTGCACCAAGATGAATCTGTAAACATGGATGCAGCCCCTTCATTTAGCCTCCGTGTCATCCCCAACTTTGACACATTGTTTTCTTGACAAGGACATCCAGGGCCCCACATGGGTCTGCATTCCTGTGATACGTGTCAGGATGTGCTGACCAGAAACTGAGCAGAAACGAAAGTCTCCCGGATGTAGTGATGCTCAGACACCCTCAGGGATCGCCTTGACTGCAGACACTGGCCTTGCCCAGGCCGTGCCCTCTTCCCAGGTAGTCCCAGCCAGTGACTGTTCTGAAGAGCCATCACCTTTCACCTAAGTTTGGGTGGTTCCGAAGGGCAGTCCAACTCCCAGGACTGCTCAGAGAGTCGGCTGAGGCTCCTGTTGAAGTATCACTGCTCAGCTTCTGCCTCATCTGGTTCTCTGTCTCTCCATTGCACCCCCAAAGTGTTGATGCCTCCCTTAGAAACTTGTTTTTTGGGGTTCCTGGGTGCCTCAGTTGGTGAAGCATCCGAATGTGG
>JAESUZ010000805.1:0-22775 GCA_017311185.1 Proteles cristata cristata
GAAATCACTTCCCCTGCAGTGCTCTTAGGCAAGCATGAGTTTTCCTCACATACCCCATGGGGTGGAGGTGGAGTAGCTGTCTGCTTTGCTCTTCTTGGTCACTTCTACACCATTCCCGCTCCTTTTTCCTTTGAAATCCAGAGCTAATTTGTAGTTTATGCTATTAGACAATATCATATTTTGCCTCTCCTCATTCCTTTAGTGGGAGCACAACAGTGACCACAAGAAAGCGTGGTTAAGGACGTGGAGATGTGTCTGCACACGGGACTCTGCCTGAGCAGATCATGCCTCAAACAGGATGTTCTGCCAAGGGGCCTGCATGCGATATCCAAGGTTAATGATCCACTCGCACACGAGGGAACATGCCCTCCTTAAAAATAAGGAGGAGGCTGGAATTGTGAGCAGGCCTCTTAGTAAACATGTTGTGGTCGCTTCCTCCCTTTGCTTCCCGCTGTCCTTGAAACGTGTTTGGCTACTTGCCCTTATTTGGTAAAGGAATGCATCTTGTAAATTTCAGTTTTTATCCAGTTACCGGGGTATAAAATAAACCGCTTGCGTAGAATTGTTCCTCCGGCCGGAGTTGTGTCTGTGTCTGTCTTTTGTGTGTGTCTTGTCTTTGTGTCATTTCGTCCGCAACATCTGGCGCCCAATGTGCGGGCTCGAGGGCGAACGAAACTGAAAGGTTGAATACCCCTCGGCGATTGTAGGTCCAAGGAAGGGGAACATTCGGGAAAATTATGGGGAATTCCCCATCAGCAAAGGCCCAATACGTGGAGCTAGTCAAAGGACTTCTCCTCTCCATTGGGGTGAAGGCATCTAGTCGCCATTTATCTGAGTTGTTTTGCCTTGTGGAGTGGCATTATGGGTTATGCCAACCCATAATGGGTTATGGGTTTAAGTGCTAACCCAAAGTACAATTAAACTTAAGGAATGGAAATTAATACAGAAGGAATTACGGCAACAGCATCAGAAGGGTACCAATATTCCTTTCAAATTGTGGACTCTATGTAGTGCTATCACTCAAGCACTTGCATTGCATTCTGCGATTAAGGAGTTGGTGGGAAGAGGAAGCCCACCAAGCCCAAGCAAGCTCGAATTAATGAGGGGCAGAACCCTCCTGGTCCCCTGGAGGATAAATTGATGGGAGAGGGACAGTTTCGAGCCTTGAGAGAACAGGCTCAATTTTCCGACCAGGATTTACAGCAGGTGCACCAGGTATTTCTTAGGGCTTGGCGCCGTGTTGTACCTACTGGCCACGCTCAGCCTTCTTTCACAAAAACTTTACAAGGACCCAATGAACCCTATACTGATTTTCTTGCTAGATTGCGGGTGGCTGTTGAGCGGGATGTTGGACGTGATGAAATCTCGGAGATACTTTTGCAGACACTTGCTTTTGAAAATGCAAACCCGGAATGTAAACGTGTTTTGGGCCCTTTAAAGGGGCAGGGAGCTTCTATAGCTGAATATATTAGAGCTTGTTCGGGAGTGGGAGGAACTGAGCATAATGCTGCTGTTTTCGCTACTGCTTTGGCTCAGGCTATGAAGCCCTTTAAGGGTGGAAATTGTTAGCATTGTGGGAAGCCTGGACATATGAAAAAGGATTGCAGAAAATTGAGGGCAAAACAAGGATATACAAAACGAAATAAGCCCCCTGGGCTTTGCCGCCGATGCGGCAAGGGGCTTCATTGGACCAATGAATGTCGTTCTAAAACTGATAAATACGGCAATCCTATTGGCAACCCACATTCGGGAAACTATTAGCGGGCCTCAGTCCCCAGGGCCCAAGAACGATGCCGGGGACTCAAATGGCTGCGTCTCCCACTCCTCAAGTAACCCCTTTGTTTTCCAACAACGTTTAGAGATGACTGTACATCAGGGATAGCCAAACCTTTAATGGTGTCAGATTTACGCTCTGCAAACTCAGGGAGTGCGGCTGCTGATTTGCCTCTCGCTGAAAATGTTCTTTTGTCTCCGGGAGGTGGCATTTATAAATTAAGAACGAACATATTTGGCCCTTTGCCTAAAGGCAACTTTGGCTTAATATTGGGCCGCAGCAGCGCAGCTTTAAAAGGCCTAACTATCATTCCTGGAGTTATAGACTCTGATTTTGTTGGAGAAATTTTAATTATGGTTTCTACTTCTGTTACACTTTCATTGTGGCTGGAGAACATATAGCACAAATACTTCTCTTATCATCTTCCCTTTTCTGCTCTTCCTAATGAAAGGTCAGGAGGTTTTGGAAGTACTGGACAACATATGTTTTGGGAGATGCTTATCAAGGATTCTCGTCCCGTTCTTTCCTGGACCATACAGGGAAGGAACTTTGAAGGGTTAATAGACACAGGGGCAGATGTTTCAGTCATTTCCTCTCAACAGTGGCCCCGGGACTGGAACAAAAAACAGTCCTCTAATGCTGACAGGATGGGGCTCCATTGCAGATGTTTGGAAAAGTGCTCGTCCTTTACAATGCCAGTTCCATAATGGAAAAACAGCTTTTGTCACTTTTTATATTGTTAGTATACCTATTAATATATGGGGAAGGGATCTTCTCTCTCCCATGGGGGCTTCTGTAACCATTCCGTCGGAAAACTAGTGGCCACTGCTCAAGATCCTTGGGCACTCCCATTAACATGGATAATTAATACTCCTGAATGGGTTGAGCATTACAAAAAATGAAGCTCGAGGCCTTAGAGCAATTAGTATCAGAGCTTGAGCACACAATCTGGCCATTGTTCCTGTGGCTACTGACCCAATAACTTGAAAGTCAGATACTCCTATTTGGGTACAACAATGGCCTTTCTCAAAACATAGCAGCAATACAACTTATGGAACAACAGCTTAAAGAAGGACATACCGAGCCTTCCAAGAGTCCATGGAATACTCCCATTTTTGTTATTAAGAAAAAATGAGGTAAATCAACTTATCATCTGGATCCTTAAATGCACATGTGCTTCTGTCTGGGGGATTAAATGAAAAGCTGGACGCAGCTATTTCCCTCCCCCAGGGCACACCGAGACGTCGGTTGGCCCTTCAGCAAAGTCCTAAACCTGTTTTGTGGCCACTTCTGTATCTGTTTTGTCCTGTTTGTCATTGTCATTGTTAGTCTTATCTGTAGAATTTCTGTGAGAAGGAATATAGTAACCTCTAGTATATATATATATACATGTGTGAATATACAATTCGGTCTGGCTTGCCTGCTGGGCTTGATTCTGTGGCTCCACGGGTGGGCACCCTTAAGGTCCCAAAAAGCCTGTGGAGTCTGACTGTGCCTGTCTGCGATTTTGTGGTAAGCGGCATATGGTCTATGGTGGCATCGGAATAGCCTCCAAAGCTGAGACCCCTACAGCTAAGCTTCCCTTAAGTTCTTTTGGGACACGACCAAACTGACATCTGACCGGTCTCCTCATTAGAGAGGGCACCCCCATCCCTTTGTCTGTCTTTGTGACATTGCCTCACTAAAAGAGTGCCCAACCAATATCCGGAAAAACCTCATAAAGGGGACCTTATTGGTCTGGCTGAAATAAATTTAGACTGAAGGGGATGTTAACTCTCTCCTGTCCTCTGTTCCTCTTTCTAGTAAATGTTGAGGGCTTCTCACTCATTCTTTTACCAGATTAATGGCTATAATTGAAGCCAACTGTGGCTGGTTTACCTCGGGACGGGGACTTTAAGGAATATTCCCAAGCAGCTGCCGAAACTCCTTTTGTTTCAGGGAAGTTCCTTGTCTTCTCCAGACTGATATAGACTGCCTAACAAAGCTCCTCTGTCTAAGCTCACAGAATTTAAAACTGCTAATTCTTTCTCTGCCTCCTGCTGTCGACTTGCTCTTCTGCCTTCCCCTCCCCCTCCTGTTTCCAAATAGAATACATAAAGCAACAGAAACACTGGGCGGATCTTCCACAGCAGACGTTACTCAATTAGCAAAGACTCAGATATCTTTATGCTTATAATTTAATGAAAATTACAGATTTCCTTTGCTTCGTTTCCTGGTTCATTTTCTTATCACTGTCTGTCATCTAAATTGATTGATTTTTCCTGGACCCCGTGATACCTCAGTCTCCGATTTCAGATGTTCCAGTTAAGGGACCCACTGTTTTTACTGATGCAAAAAAAACCCACCGCTGGATATTGGACCTTTGGACGTTCTAAAGTCCTTCCCCATTCATTCTCCTCTGTACAGCCTGCTGAGCTGTGGGCTGTTTCTTTAGTTCTGCAAGACTTTCCTCAGCTCCCTGTTAACATTGTTTCAGATTCCCAGTATGCTGTTCTCTCTTGTTTGCAGCTTCCTCAGGTTTCGCTGCCTCTAACTCTTAAGACAGATATTGACAAATTGTTTTATCAGGTACAACGATCACTCCTGTGGCGTTCAGAATCAATTTTCTTTACCCATATCCGTGCACATTCCACCCTTCCTGGACCCCTGTCCTTCGGAAATGCTGTAATTGATGCATTGCTTTATCCTATAGAAGCAGCAAAACGAGAACATCGTTTGCAACATACTAACTCTAAAGGATTAAAAAAATCTTATGCTATTACTCGAAAACAAGCTCAAAACATTGTTCTCTCTTTTTCTATTTGTGCACCTTTTACCTTACCATTTAACCCACCAGGTGTCAACATAAGACGATTGCAAGTAAATCAGGTATGGCAAATGGATGTAATTTTTATTTCATCCTTTGGACAACAAAAATGCGTCCATCATACTATAGATACAGGCACACATTTCCAATGGGCTACTGCATTACATTCTGAAAAGGCTGGCGCTGTTATTACTCATTTATTATCTTGTTTTGGAGTTATGGGGGTCCCAGTTGAATTGAAAACTGGTAATGCACCCGCCTACCAATCTGCAAAATTAACTCATTTTTTATCCCAATATCATGTAATTCATACTTTTGGCATCCCTTGTAATAGTCAAGGACAAGCTATCATTGAAAGAGCTAATCGTACTTTACACGAGTAAATTGAAAAAATAAAAAAGAGGGAACAGGAGAGATGTATGAAACCAAAAGACATGAATAAAACCTTACTTACTTTAAATTGTCTGAATATTTGGAGCAAAGAAAATCTATCAGCTGCAGAATTGTATTTTCGAAGGAAAGGAGAGGATAGGATGGTTGTGGTTACCTGTCAGGTAATGTATGCGCAAGCGATAGAATATACTTAATGGGCTTATGTTCCTAATCCTCCTCTTGTGAGAGCTGTCTTTTGGGGTGAACCTGAAGTACAGGTATGCACCAATGAAACTGCATTTTTCCCACCACCCGCGTGTGGAGGAATTGAGCATCTGGATCATTATAATAATCAATATAACATAAGTAATGATACTGTTGCAGTGGAGGGCCTCCCCTTGTGCATCGGAGGACATCCCTTTTGCCTCTCTACGAGAAAGCATACTCATTAGTCTTATAATACCTGGGGAAAGCATACTCATTAGTCTTATAATACCTGGGGGGTAACATATAATAATTATCATCCTGCTGTCTTTACTGTGCTTATTTCCACCATGGGATTCAACACCTCTACAACGCCGATGAGTCACCATCCTGATACCTTTATACCATTATGCCTTTCTTATTTTTTTATTTCTTCTCTAGAATCTTTGGAATGGGAAAGATGCCGAGGCCATGGGCCTTTTAAGGTCATGAATTATTCTGAATTTGTTATTGTAGATTGGAGCCCTCATCATGATCAAATTTTGGAAAAATGGTCTAAGAAAACTTTTAAATGGCATCGAATTAACCGTACTTTAATGGGTAATGGTAATGAAACCGTAAAATGGCAGGAGTTTGCGCTTGTTCCCCCTCAATTGCAATTGTTAGGGTATCCTCACTTTCAAGGGAATATTTGGAAATTATGGGAAGCTTCAGGGAATCTCCCTATATGGTCAGGAAATTATACGTTGAATAAGACTACAGTTCAGGTCCCGTTCATGTTAACTTGCATGTTAATAAATCCTATTCTGCTACAGCTTGTCTACGATACCCCTTTGCAATGCATGGGAATTGGACTTGGAATGTCACAGAGGGACCTATATCATGTAACCATTGTAATTTAACACAATGTGTAAATCAGTCATGGTGGAAAAGTTTTGAAACACAAGTCAATAACTAATTTTTCATTGGTGATTGTTAAAACTCGAACCGAAGTATGATTACCTGTAAATTTGACAAGACGTTGGTCGGACTCTTTTGCTGTATCTCATTTGGTGACTGCTATACAAACTTTGCTTCACCGGTCCCGACGCGTGCTTGGAATAATCATAGCTTCCGTTCTTGCAGTGGCTGCAGTTACTGCAACCGCTGCCGTGGCTGGCCTTGCTTTGCATCAAGGGGTCCAAACAGCAGACTTTGTACGGGAATGGCATAAAGACTCTCATTTCTTATGGCAACAACAACGAGATCTGGATGCACAACTTGCAACTGATGTACTCAGTCTTCAACATGCTGTTTCGTGGCTTGGGGATCAATTAACTGTCTTATCCACAAAAAGTGTATTGAAATGTGATTGGAACTCCTCTCAATTGTGTATAACATCTGTGCTTTTTAACATGAGTGAAGGTTGGGAAAAGGTGAAACGGTCATTAACAGGGTATCAAAACCTAGCTAAGGAAATTATGGAGTTAGAGCAGCAAATTTTGTCTACATTTAGCAAAACACTACCTGACATTACTGGGTCCGATCTCTTGAGGGATTTACAGAAAGGGATGAATAATTTGAACCCTCTTGGACATGTGTCTGCCCTTATTGGAACTGTTCTTGTGAATACTTTTTTCATAATACTTTTATGCTGTTATTATTTTAGTCTTCCGGTGATGGCGAAGAAGGCAACAACTAAAAAAGTATAGACAACGTGTTCTCGCCGCGTTACAGTTTGCTACCGCTTCTCAGAAAAAAGGGGGAGATGTGGGAGCCTGACCATGACCACAAGAAAGCATGGTTAGGGACGCACAGAGATGTGGCTGCACACGGGACTCTCTGCCTGGGCAGATCATGCCTGCAAACAGGGTGCTGCTCTGCCAGGAGGCCTGCACACAGTATCCAAGGTTAATGGTCCGCTCGCACACGAGGGAACATGCCCTCCTTAGAAAGAAGGAGGAGGCTGGAATTGTGAGCAGGCCTCTTAGTAAACATGTTGTGGTCGCTTCCTCCCTTTACTCCCCCCTGTCCTTGAAATGTGTTTGGCTACTTGCCCTTATTTGGTAAAGGAATGCATCTTGTAAATTTCAGTTTTTATCCAGTTACCGGGGTATAAAATAAACCACAAGAGGGGCTTGCGCAGAATTGTTCCTCCGTCATTTTGTATGCAACACCTTTCCCTTCATTCATTAGACACTTTAGTGCCTGAGTCCCTTTTCCCTCTCTTGTTTTATTACTGCCACCATTTTCGTGACTTCAACATCTATCATCTATGTGGATATTCATCCAAAATTTATGGCCTTACAAATCTTCCATGTCCTCATGTCCAGTGACATTTTTCTTCCATCATACTTAAGTCACTCACTTTAATGGTTATGCTGTAGACATTGCCATTCTCAAAAATAGTACCAATTCTGAAATCTAAGTATCATTTATTTCATATTTGTTTTCTTTGAGAGAGAAAAAGAGAGACTGAAACGCCCAGAGTTCGAGAGACCCCAAAAACAGACCACCAGAGACCAGAGTCAAAGCCAATCGGCAAGGGTTGTTTATTTGCAGGTTCGAACCCGGACCTCCGCGCGCTCCTTGGCGGTGACGCTGAGAGGCCCTGAACAAAGCCTTTGCAGCCTTTTTATAGACAGGAGTAAACAAGTCGTGGGAAGGGACAGGAGATCTCTATGGTTACAGGTTTGTCATTGGTTGATATTTAAATATGAACATATACCATATTTGATTGGTTCCCGCCATCAGGTTTTTGGCGGGATCCAATTACAACATTTAGGATACCTTTGAATTCAGCCAATCATAGAGCGAGTCTAGGGTCTTGTTCGGCGACTAACAGGTTAACTTCTCTCTCCCTAGGCTCTTCCTTCAGTAAGGCGGAGGGTGGCTGCTGGCCTTTCCTGATTGAGTGTTGCCAGGGTAGTGTGGTGGAGTGATGTGGTGGCCAGTTTCTTCGGCCTTGGGCAGTGTGCCTGATAGTTCCGGGGAGGCTGAAACTCAAGCCTTAAGCAATGGTACAGAAGCGGAAGGAGCTAGTTTGTATCTGCAGTTTCCAGCCTTGACTCAGACCATAGGAATGTTTCTTTTTTTTCTTTTGGATTAGCTGGACTGAGGGCGGTCTGAGGATGGCTTTAGCCTTGAACAGTCTGAGGCTTTTCCTGGGACTGGGACTGGGGCTACGTGCAGCCCGAAGTTTCTCTTAATGGAGGACTTAATTTTTGGTTCTTCAAGACAGTGCATGCAAGTGTGTAAGTGAGGGAGGGGCAGAGGGAGAGAGAGAACCTCAAGGAGGCTTCACACCCAGTATGGACCTGATATGGGACTCGATCTCAAGACCATAAGATCATGACCTGAGCCAAGATCAAGAGTTGGTCACTTAAACAACTGAGCCACCCAGGCATCCCTGAAATCTTGATTTTAAAGCATACATCTCTTGAGCTGAAACTGGTTGTTCTTTCTACCAAAAATACCTCCTTCACATGCCTGTATGTACACACACACACACACACACACACACACACACACACACACACACACACACCTCCAGAAGTTCTTCAACTTTGAACTTCAGTCTGTGAACCCTACTATTTTTCACCATCAACCACCCTTCTTTTTCCTCATTTCCTCATTCTTTACCAATATAGAGTTCATGTTCCATCATTATCACTTCTGTCCATCAACCTTCATCTCCATGCATCCTATACTGCTCTAGTACATTCCAGGCAAAACCAAAACCCTTGTTAGATCCACCTCTCTACCTTTTTTGTTCCTGTACACAAGTGATGAGTGCTCCTGAACAAATTTGCAAGACTGAGCTGACTCATATCACATTAAATTTTTATCCACATATCCCAAATCAGCAGCCCTTCAATGTTACATGCCCATGTCCAATATTCAAAATAAATATTCAATTCCTGTCCTCTCCTCAATTCCTAAAATCCCCATACCAACTCCTGTCATTTTGTGACCTTACCTCATCCTTCACTGAGAAAACTGAAGAATCAAGAGGGAATTCCCTTAAATCTTTCCCACCACATCTGCCATCTTACCTCCATTGGTAACCATACCATAATCATTTCCTTCTTTTCTAGACAGTATATAAACATCTTCTCATGTAAGGCCAACCCTTTTACTTTTACCATGGATTCCATGTACTAGTGCTCTGAATATTCCACTTGCCTTCTCAACATTATTTCTTCTATCACTTTGATCTTTTATCACTTTATCACTTTATCACTTTGATCTTTTATATTATCAATCGTACTGAGTCATTCATACCAGGATGCAGATGCATTTCCAAATGTATCCTTTTAAAAATATATTCTCTTGGTACCAAATCTCCCTCTAGCTATAGTCCCATTTTCTCTCCTTGACACCAAGGAGGGGTCTTACACTGAAGTCTTTATCACTTTGGCTTAAATTTTATAAATGCTGTAAGATAGGGGTCCAGCCTTACTCTTTTGCATGCAGCTATCTAGTTTTTCCAACAACATTCACTGAAGTGACTTTTCCCATTGTATATTGCCTCCTTGTAAATTAGTTGGCCATACATGCATGGGTTTATTTCTAGCCTCTATTCTGTTCCATTGATCAATATGTCTGTTTTTGTCAATACTGTATGTTTTTGATTACTGTAGCTTTTTGTGTACTCTAAATCAGGAAACATTCCTCTGACTTTGTTCTTTCTCAAGATTGTTTTGGCTATTTGGGGTTTTTATATCCCATACAGATTTTAGAGTAATTTGCCCTAGTACTATAAAAATGATCCACTGGGGGGCGCTCGGGTGGCTTAGTTGGTTAAGCGTCCGACTTTCGCTTAGGTCATGATCTCACGGTTTGTGGGTTCAGGCCCTGCGTCGGGCTCTGTGCTGACTGCCAGCTCAGAGCCTGGAGCCTGTTTCAGTCTGTGACTCCCTCTCTCTCTGACCCTCCCCTGCTCATGCTGTCTCTCTCATTTAAAAAAAAAATGATCCACTGGAATTTTGATCGGGATATCATGGAATCTGCAGATTGCTTTTATTTTTCCTTTGATTTCTTCTATGATGCAGTAGTAGTTCAGTTCGAACTTGTTTAATATCTACATATTTGTAGTTTTCAGTTTTCTTCTTGTAGTTTGTTTCTAGTATTTTACCATTGTGATAGGAAAAGATTTCAATCTTTTTGACATGATTACAGTCTTCTTGAATTCGTTGAGACTTGTTTTCTTGCCTAGCATGCAATCTGTCCTGGAGAATGTTCATACATACATATATATATATATAGCCTTTCTGGCCTAAGGTGTTGTTTAAGGCTGATGTTTTCTTGATTTTCTGTCTGGATCATCTATCCAGTGATGTAATTGGGATATAAAATTGACTACTGTCATTGTATTGCTATCAATTTCTTCTTTAAGTCTGTTAATATTTACTTTATATATTTTGGATGAGTACATATATATCTACAAATGTTATGTCTTCTTGTTGGATTGACTCATTTATTGTTATGTTAATGCCCCTTTGTCTTTTATTAGACAATCTATATTTTAAAGTTTCTTCTGTCTGGTATGAGTATAGCTGCACCATCTTTCTTTATATTCCCATGTGCATTGAACGTCTTTTTCCATCCCTTCACTGTCCATCTGCATGTGTCCTTACTTCTGAAATGAGATGTTTGGTAGGTAGGATATAGTGTCTTGTTTTCCTTTAATATATTCAGTTGCTCTTTGTCTTTTGACTGGAGAATTCAGCTCCAGGCTAAGTAAATAGGCCTTTTTCATAGGAGACTGGGATTATCTTTCAGTCTGCTGTTTGTGCAGTGCCCTAGGTGTGGTGTCCTGCCAAGAAACTATCTTCCCAGTTGTTACAGTCTCATACAGCTCTGGAGCACCAGTTCTCTGGGCCAGAGGGCCAATCAAGGGGTGTCCTGTGTGTGGATTGTGTGCACATGCTAGATTGAGCACAGCAGCTGTAGAATGTTGGGGGTAGGGAATATTCACCGGCTTCAGAAAGGCAGTGGGAAAATGTCTGGACTCTGCTTGCCCACAGGCTTCAGCAGGGCACTGGAACAGTGCATTGTCATGCACATGTGCCAGCTCTAGGCTGGGAGCAGGTGATTGCCATGACCACTGACGCTTGCTAGTCCCAGCCACGGAGTGGGGGAGTGTCAACAACCTAGACTCACTGACTTCAGCTGGGGAGTAGGAGAACTCTATGACTATTTGTGCTACCTTGCCTCAGTGAGGGAGTAGAGAAACACTGCAGCCACCCACACTTTCCAGCCTCCACAAGTGCCGTGACTTTTAGCCCCACTCAGTCCCAGCAAGATGGGGGGAAGGTACTGTGTTCAACAGTACCTGCCTGTGCTAGCAGGCTGTGTGGAGGGTGTGACGATAGCATCTACTGTCACTCTGCCTCCAGGGAGCATCTTAACTGTCCCGTGTCCCTCCACCCGATGCCCCCAGATCAAGCAATGAACCTCCCTAACGAATAGGCTTGGTGTTTTTCCAACTGCTAGGTTTTTGTGGTTTTGTTTGTTTGTTTGTTTGTTTGTTTTTGGGGTTTTTTTTCTTTTGTTTTGTTTTGTTTTTTGCTTTTTGGTTTTTGTCTTTTTTTGCTGGGTCCCAGAGTAAGTGAAACTGCTTCTGAGCCCTCCAAGAGGTGAATCTACTTCCTATAGCAGTTTAGACCCCTGATGTCAACCCCATTGGTTTTTCAAGCCAGACATTCTGGGGACTCATGTCTCTGGTACAGATCCCAGGGACCAGGATCCCAGGGACCATTAGCTCTTCATTCCTTTAGGAGAAGCACCTGTAGGGTGAGATCTCTCCCCGTTGTGTGTTGTCATACAGGAGCATACAGGAGAGCCATACAGATCTCTCCCTGTTTGTGTGTGTGTGTGTTTGTGTGTCTGTGTGTATGTGAGCATGCGCACGTCTCCTACCTGTCTCAGGGTGGTCCTTTTATCCTTCATGGTGGAGAGCAGTTCATCTAGTTTTCCGATCTGTTTAGAGGGAAACAATCCATACGTAGCTATAAATTCAGTGTGTCCATGGACAGAGGTTAAGTTCTAAGTCCTCTTAACCTGCCATCTTGGACGTCTCTCCCCATTTTTAAGACTTATAAGCTTCCTAGTAGGTGTGAAATGGTATCTCATCATGGTTTTGACTTGCATTTCCCTAATAACTAATGATGTGTCTATTAGCTATTTGTGTCTTTATTGGCAAAATGTCTATTCAAATGCTTTGGCTAATTTTTAATGGGGTAATTTGTATTTTTGTTGTAAGAGTTCTTCCTATATTCTGATACCAGACCTTCCTCAAATATCTGATTTTCAAATATTTTTCTCTTTTCCTCTGGTGTGCCTTTTCACTTTCTTGATAGTGTTTTGTTTTGTTTTGTTTTGTTTTTTGCAGGAGAAAACATTTCTAAAAATCTTATATACTCCAATTTACTCTGTTGCTTGTGCTTTTGGTGTCATATCTAAGAAACTGGAGCTTAATCAACTTCTATATGCTTCTAATCTCCACAAGAGCTCAAACACATTCATTCAACAGACATATATGTGACCACTTACTACATGCTAGGCCCTAGCCTAAATACTGGAGATTGTGATGAAGAGGATACCGGAGACAGAGATTGTTAGCTGATCTCCAGCATTCAAGTTCTCCTCTTCTTTTTGCCCTTAGGTGTGGCTACCTGAGTTGTTGCCAATGAAATGTGAATAAGAGTGATGCATGCCCCTGTGTGAGCCTGGCCTATACATATTCCCATGTGCCTCCCTCCATGTTCTTTTCTGCTTCTGCAGTTGGAATGGAGATGGCCTCAGGAGTCCCCGCAGAGCTGGCAGTAAGTGCTATTTTGCCACCTACCTCAGTGGGGTTGTGATGAGTTTTAAATATGGATATGAATATTTAGCGTAATTCCTACATAGAGTTAATGGTCAATAAATGTTAGTTTCTATAATTATTACAGGCTTTGGATGCTACAGCAATCAGCTGGGATGGGGAAAATATAAGAAACCCTACATAATTCAGCAGATAGTGCCATTAGGTCTGCTCTCCTATAGACTTGCTGTAGGCTTGCTATAGACTTGCTGATGCTAGCACCCTTTTCTCTTACATGCTTTCTCTATTGATAAACCAGGATAATTCTAAGCCACCTTAAACCATATTTAAAGAACCATAATCTGGGAAATACTAATCCAGTGAAAAGCAGCTTAAACTAAAAGCAATATGAGAAGCTCATTTATAATGGTTATGAGAACTCTAAATTGTGCTAGAACATCTTGTATTTACACAGCATTACGTTATAAAAGAGCCCCACCACTTCTCTTCCCCTGTTACCTGGATCTGATAAGAAAACCCTGGTATTCTCTTCCATGGGGTCAGTAGTGAATTCAGACCATGCAAGCCGTGACCTCTGTGTGGGAACACTCACTGCAGCTTCATTCCCTTGTGCCCACAAAAACCAAGTCAGCCTCCTTTCTCTGCTCTCTCAAGCCATTCTTGAACCTGTTGGAGAGCACACCCTGCTCTCTCCTAAAGCCCTCATAATGTGAGTAACAAACTTTTTCATACTCTCGGTAAATGTGTCATTAGTCTTGACGTGCAAACCAAATTTTGTGTGAAGGAGTCATTCTATTTCTGTGGAGTGGTCACAGCTATTGGCCCTGGGAGCAATATATCAAGGTAATTTCCACTACTACCAGGGCTCTTTCTTCTCTTGTTTTGCCTTCCTACCTGGCTCCACTGCAAGCTGGTGAGCATGTGCTTTGAGCTACTGCCTACTGGCCAGCTCGTACTTCGAACGGTGGTCCTGTGTGCTACATTTGTGAATTCTATGGAGAGTCTGCTAAAGATTTGACCCACAGAAGTCAGTTTAGCAGATTGGCATAAAGTACAAGATTATTGGACTGGAGCCCTCCTTAAAGCAGTCATGGATCGTATATCTCATCCTGGACCTATCTGTGAGTCTCAGATTAAATCATGTGTCTCAGCTGCAAAGGACTATGCGACTGACACTAAGCTCAAGAGATAAATCTTACCTTGTAAATATTGGTTGTAGTTCAACCAAGTGTCATCCCCTTTCTGTAGGGTAAGAGGAAAGAATGATATTCTGTTTAATACATAGGCTTATTGGGTATTCATTCATGTGGGAGAAAAATAGTTATTATGAAGAATACTGAAGTCACACTTCTAAAAGTAGACGACTCACTAGGACCTTACACAATGTTTCTGATGCTGTTTTTACCTCTCTCTCTCTCTCTCTCTCTCTCTCTCTCTCACACACACACACACACACACACACACACACACACACGAGATTCTAATCCTCAGGGTTCTAGAGAAAAATATTGATGGCGCTCCTGTGACAAAAGCCAAAGGATTAATTCAACCATTGCCATGGTTAGTCCATAGCCCTGATGGTACTGACTTGCTTGTGGGTCCTTGGGAAGAAGAAACTCCTAAGTGTGGGCAGAGCAGAGAAGGACCTCATCGAAGCATATCCAGTAAACACACACACACACACACACACACACACACACACACACACACACACACACGGGAAAGATGATGCCTGGTAGAACCAAGTGCTGAAGAGAAGTGTGATAATCCATGTTTCTAATGAGACTTAATTTTGAGCACATTCGCTCAGGATTTTAGGTAAGACATCCAAAATATTAGGCCGTGTGCTACATTATTCACAATATACACAATGGAAGATTATGCAGCCATGAGAAAGAAGGATATTCTGCCTTTTGCAACAACTTGGATGGACCTTGGGGCTGTATTATGCTAAGTGAAATAAACCAGACAGAGGATAAATACTTCATGGCATCACTTATTTGTGGAATCTTAAAAGAAAAAAACATCAAACTCCTAGAAACAGAGTGTGGAAAAGACTGCCAGGGGGTTAGGGTGAAGGAAATAGATAAAGGTTGGTGAAAAAAAGGTACGAACTTTCAGCTCTTTCAGCTATAAGATTAATAATATGTGAGGATCTAATGTAAAAACCAGAAACCAGAAAAATACCACGAAACTGTCAAGGTCCTCAAAAACAAGTCTTCTAAAAACTGTCACAGTCAAGAGGAGCGTAAAGAGGCATGCCATGTTGACTTAACGTAATGTGGTATTCTAGATGATAGAAAAAGGACATTCGATAAAAACTAAGGAAATCTGAATAAGGTACAGACTTTAGCTACTAATAGTTTCATTGTTGGGGCACCTGGGTGGCTCAGTGGGTTAAGCGTCTGACTTTGACTCAGGTCGTGATCTCATGGTTGGTGAATCTGCACCCTGCATCAGGCTTTCTGCTGTCACCAAACAGCCCACTCCAGTTCCTCTGTGCCCCTCTCTCTGCGTCTTTCCTGCTCACATGCCACACCTGAGCTCTCTCTCAAAAATAAACATTTAAAAACCTTTTAAAATAATAGCCTCATTGTTGGTTCACTAAGTTTAACAAATGTATCATATTAATGTAAGACATTAATAAGGGAAATTGGGCATGGGGTATCTGGATATTATTCTTATGCTTTTCTGTATATTTAAAACTGTTCTAAAATTAAGTTTATTAAGAAAACACAAAATATGAGGTAGTGAGTTCAGGAGATGACAAAGTGGAACACTGAATGGGAGTAGCCATGGGGAATGACCTAGAGAAATCACCTCCCTGCCACGTGTTCCAAAAGAATTAAACCAGAAATATGAGAAAGAATAACAGATCAGTTTGAGAAGGCTCTTTAGGGGTTGTTGAGCAAGTTCCTCCTTTCTCTACCCAGAGCATCTAGACTCCTCTGCTGTCATCCCCTCCTCCCTTGGATTGGTCAGGGTGGTGCTTTGTGATGCCGTGTCACTCCAGCACTACGATTGGCTGGAATAATTTCCTGCTGACCAATCAAAGCCAAAGGGCGTGGCTCCTCATAGTCTGGCAGGCTATATAAAGAGAGCGCAGGAGCCCAGAGTGGGACGCCATTGCTAGGACATGGCAGAGGGTACTGAGGCTCTGGAGGAGTCGGGCTCATATTCAGAAGCAGAAACTGCTGACCTAACAGAACAAACTCCGGGCATCTTCTCGAAGAAGAGCACATGTCAATCCAAGGACCAAGAATATGAAAAGGTCAGATTAACCTACTCATCTACCTCCTCCTCTTTTTCCACATCGATCCCCCACCCAACACCCGTATCCTGCCCTTGTCTGGCACAAACCCCCCCCTCCATCCACACCCATTCTTTTAAAGCCTCCCTTCTCGTGTGTTTTCCATTCTCTTCCCCGAAACCAATGTCTTTAAGTGCTCCCTTTGTTTTCCTACCAGATAAATAAGATACTCAGGAAGGTTAGATATGCCCTTAAACAGGGTACGGAAGGGCGAAAGAAGAGAAAGTCAACAATACTAGTCTTTTACTACAGACGCGGTAAAAAGAAGAATGGAAATTAGACAAAGAAGCCAGAAATCCTGTATCCCACTCTATCCGGTCCTTTGTGCAAACCTGAAGTCAGAGATCTTGAAGAACCTGCTCGTTCTTCACAAAAACCTCTGGGGAATTCGATGCCTACAAAGAGATCAAAATGTTGTGCCAATGGTTGTCTGTGGGAGGACAAAATAAACAACGCTGATGTTGGCAATTAAACACCAAGTTGCATAAAGGAGATGTGTGTGTATTTCTGTGTGTTCTCTGGTGATGAGAGGGGAGGAAGGGAATGGGGCAAGTGATAGATAAGGGGTGAGGCAAGTATATGAGAAGGGTGGGAGGTGGAATCCTTCAAGTTTGGGGCCCAGACCAGCCAGTCATTAGTTGGCTGAACATTGGAAATAAGGACTAGAGGAGGATTGGGGACTGAAGACAAATTTCCTCTATAGCACTTTATCTCACTGGAGATTAAGCAAAGGACTGGTTTCTGTGTGTTTGTGTGGGCCCAAGTGGAGAGAGGGATGATGTGACAGGGTGGCAGTGTGTCATAATGAATCTGATCCCATCTGTGATTGTTTTACTCCTACCACTGCCAGCCTTATTCCTTCCTCTTTCCCTTCTGGCCCACAACTGGGCAAGCTGATGAAAACAGGCAGGAAGGAAATAGAAACAAATAGATACGAGCGGCCTTAACCATCAGAACTCCTATGTTGCCCAAACTGTCCATCGCCAAAGCATTCATTGCCCTAAAACATCCTCTAGTGCACGTGGGCAGTCTGACCCAGTAAGTAATTTAAAGCCCCTGACGTGTATAAGTTTGAAGAAAATATGACCCTATGGGCCTTCCTCCCTTGTTAAAAATAACACCTTCCAGCCCACTTGATTCTGTAAAAAGGCCCAATCTAAATGAAAACAGGGACCTCAAGGGGAGACCCATTATAAAAGACCTATTTAGACAAGGTGTGATTATTCCCATGGCTTTACATTTAACAGTCAAATTTGACTGTGTTCTTAAACTTGGAGCACATGAATGGCACCTGAGTATGAATTTTCATGCCTTTAATATCATGGTCCCACCCATTAAAATTCCTTATGCAATATTATTGAAATTGTTGATTCCATCAGTCAAATACTTTGCAGTCATAGCAGGGTATTTGGCTAATATGTTCTATTCAGTGCCTATTTCAGCAGTCTCTCAGCTGTAGTTAATCATCTTTTGAAAATGTTTTTAATGTTTATTTTTGAGAGACAGAGCACAAGCAGGCAAGGAGCAGGAAGACAGGCAGACACAGAATCCCAAGCCGGCTCCAGGCTCTGAGTTGTCAGCCGAGAGCCCAACGCAGGGCTCGAGCTCACAGGCCATGTGATCGTAAACCTGAGCTGAAGTTGGACGCTTAACCGACTGAGCCAACCAGGCACCCCTAGCCTTAACCTAGACTGAGTACTTTACCTGGGTACTCAGTGGGGTACCTCTCCCACTCCTGTCACCTCACATATTCTCTGTAGGCAATATCTTAACCACATCTAGGTTTTCCCAGATGTTTCAATGTCAAGAAACAGCTTTTGGTTTTCTTAGTACCCATATTGTTAAAAGAAGCCTAAAATCTTTTACACAGTATTTTTGGACAGAGGACACAACACTCCTCATAATACAAATCTGATTTAAGTCCATTTGTTCTGTTAAAAATGGGCTCACCTTGAATGAGATGCCTTGCAACAAAAGGCTCTAGAATCTGTCACATAGAACCCATGCTACTTTTAGGCTCCCAGAGATTGTTTTGCTTTAATAAACTACCCTCACACCTCTTGGAGTCCCTGGAACATTCATGATGGCCATTAGCTGTCCATGCACTTCTGGTACAAGGAATTGCCCTCCTTGACCCAATGCTATATGCCGTTAGTATGGCACATCCTAGACTTTCTTGGAAAAATAGACTTTTCTCAGATCCTGAACCTGTGACTCTCCATATCCAGCTGTCCATGATGCCTTTGATCATGAGAGGAGCACTCTGCAAGCTCGACATGGCTATTCATACCCCCTTGCTACAGGATGGAGCCAAACTGGACTTGCTACATAACCCACCTACAGGAGAGGGTTAACTTCCCTGTGCTCAATCCTGTGCCAGATACCATAGTGCTAGAAGAGATTATCTCTCGCTTAAAATCTTTGCATACCTGGGGAGCCCCTTAGGATCAACAGAGTGAATACCAAAGGGAGTTCATTCACTTAACCAATGATATTATCACTGTCACACTTAATGGGGCTTGCATGAGAGCTGCTGCTTTTCATCCCTCAATCAGAATGTTTCTTATAAAGGGTAGGACTCAAAGGTTAGTTCAGTTGGCTGAACTTTAGGCAGTCCTCTTAGCACTGGATGTCTTGGCCAACAACCGGCCTCATCTACACAGATCTTTGGGTCACTGCCAATGGTCTGAACATCTGGTCTGGCCAATGCAAACAATTCCTTATCCAAGGTTGCTTCGTTTGGAGTAAAGAACTCTTAGAAACTCTTGCTTCACAAATACCTAAAATATGAAGTAAGACCACACATTTCTCTGCACATATTAAAGACACAGTACAAGGTCTCACCATGGCACTGCTTATAATCTTTAGAGTTCCACACACGGATAACTATCAAGGCATTCATTTCAGTTCTCAGAATATACAATGCTGGGCTCTTGAAGAAAATATTCAATGGAATCTTTACCTCTCTTACTGATCTCAGGCTGCAGGTCCCACAACGGCTTACATAAACAAGTCCAAATTAAGTTAAATGCACCATCAAATATTTTAGTTATCAGTCAGGCGTGAATTGTAGTAGAGTCTGACTCTATTTTTTTCTGGTTTACTGAAGTAACATAGACAAATATTGTATGTTTAAGGCTTACAACTTAAAGTTGTAATATACATATGATATATTATGATATATGATAATATATATGATATATATAGTGAAATAACGGTAACCACACAATTATTCATCACTTCACATAGTTACTATTTATTTGGTTGAATCTATTTTTGATGCATAACACATTGTGTGAATAATAATCCTTTTTGTACGCAAATTGTCTATGTGTGGCATCATTAGTCTTAAAATTCAAATCAAATTTTGGTTGGGGGAGTATATCCCACTTCTGCAAACTCACATTCTCCACAAAAAATCAATGTGATAGATATAGAGATAGGAAGACAGAGAGATAGAGAGATAGATGATATGTAGATTCGATATAGATATAAATATTGATATATACTAGGCATGTGGGTATGGCACTTTAAGAAGGATACCAGTGTTTCAGGAAACACATATGGCTTGAGCGCTTAGTATGTATGAGACATTGTTCTAGGCCCTGGGCTTACAGTGAAGAACATAAAGTATGTAATTACTGTCATCAAGTAATTACATTTATATAGGTGGAGAGGTAGTTAAGAGTGTTGGTGTGGGGCAGAGGACAGCTGCTTTAGCTAGGGGGGATGGGGAGATGTCTGAGGAGTTGATATTTTCATTGAGAACTGAATAATGAGATAGAGTGAACTGTGTGAAGACTTTAAAGGAGAACATTTTTTGTAAAGAAAAAAAAACAGCAAGTAGCAATGATATGAGGTAAGAATAAAAACACTGTGTGGAGGAACAGCAAAAGGATGAGTATGACTAGAGTCCAGAGACAGGGGCAGAGTGGGGATAAAGACTAAAACCGAGAGGCTAGCAGAGATGAGGTGCCCAGGGAACAGGAACTTGCCAGGGTGAAAACTTACATTTTATTTTATGTGCAGCAGAGAGCCACTGGACGATTTGATACAGGAAAGCAAGGTAGTCTGAGTTATGTTTTGAAAGTTCACTATGGAGTGCGTAGTTCTAAAGAGGTGACAGCCTGTTGTAACAAGACAGGGGTGAGATGATAGTGGCTGGGACTGGGATTGTGGCAGAGGGAATACAACGTAGTGTTGAACAGAGCAGTTTGGAGCCTGTGCTTTGAAGTCCAATCTCCATTTACAGCTTCACCACGTAAACTTCATCACATCCCTAAAATTTGGTTTCCTTATCTGTAAAATGGAAATGAATGTGTCTATATCTTAGAGTCATTCTGGGATTGAATGAGGTAATTTACATAAAACATTTGATCTCATAGTATACCCATAACAAGCACTTGATTAAATGGCTTCTGTTTACTATCATCAATAATGGAAAGGGAAGGCAAGGGAAGGGAGGGCAAGGTGGAAGAGAGAGAAAGAAAAGAAAGAAAGAAAAAGAAAAGAGAAGAGAAGAGAAAAAAAAGAAGAGAAGAAAAGAAAAGAAAGGAAAAGAAAAGAAAAAAGAAAACAGAAGAAAAGAAAGGAAAGAAAAGAGCTTCTGCTTGCTTCTTTCTCCTCCAGTCCCCAAGAGCTAATATGTCTTGGGTGAACTGCTGTTAACGGAGCTGACTACTGAGCTCTTGTTTGGTTTTCTTGAAGACACAAGTATTTGTGGGCACCTCCCCTCAAAGGTGAAGCATTCTGTTACCTTTAGATACTTCATAGTAAATGTCTGTGTGTGGCTTATGATTAATGTATATTATGAAGTACTAGTAATGGCTGATCTCTAACATTCTCTTTTTCTACCTAATGAATCATCACTTGAGTATCTATCCTTTTCTCCCCAACCTCCTTCCAGGAGATACGAAATGAACAGCAAACTATATTTCTTTCCTAACTGCAAACAACACCTGCTGAACATAGTCACATTGTTTTGATAATTGCTGCTTTCCAAGAAATGCATCTTTGAGTTTTTCTTCCCTCCAAAAAATCTGTTTGCATTTTCCAAAGAAAGTTCTCATTGTATTATCTCCTAATTAGAACCTTCCAATGTCTCTTCTTCCCATGATGTTTTAATTTTCTCTCTTTGGTCTCTTGATATTGGTCTATCTTTCTGCATTATCATCATTTAAGACTAAATTTCATTAGCTGTTTACTTGTTCCTCGACATCCTTGATGACAAATGAAATGCAACAAGATGTTGTTTCTTTCTTTGAAGGGATTATTTTCCCCTCTGCACTTTGGGCTGGGAAATGATTAGAGCTTACTCGTTCTTCATGGCTAAACTCAAATGGTGATTCCCCTCTGAAGCCTCTTTACCACCAATTCCCGCAGAGTTAGTTGCTTTTGTTGTCCTATAAATACTTTAAAGCAATTTGCACATTGCATGAGAATTATTCAAATGCCTATATATACTTCTCCCACCAATGTACAATATTCAATAGCAAGGAGTATATTTCATCCATCTTTGTAATCCCAACCACCCCAACACACCGAACAGAATATCATGGTGGTTGTTCAATGCACTGATGATTTAAATGATTTAAAAATCTTATTGTTAAAAATTCAAAATATCAAGATGAAAGATAAAAAGCCCATAAACCTTAAACCCTAAAACACTGCAATATGCACAATTTTGGGAACTATCTTTCTATACCTGGCTCTACCCTAATATAAACACTTAAATGTGCATTTACACAATTAAAGTAATTTTATGTATTTTTAATGTTGAGAAAACCTTTAGCTCTATAGAGTATTTGCATTCATTTCCCTCTCCTCCACTGGGTAAAACCTTGGTGTGAACGTCTCTGTATCTTTCTCTGTATTCATACAATAATGTAGCATATATACATATGCATACAAATATATAGGAGCTCTATTGTACTCTTTGCTGCATCTTGTTTTCTCACCTAGAAACATTTCACAGAAATTTTTCAACATCATCTGATATGGATTTAACACACTTTTTAAAGTAGATATGTAAAATGTGGTGGTTTGTATGAAAGACAACTTATTAAACCCTTCCTCTATTGAGGACATTCAAGTTGATTCTAGTTTTTTGGCCACTACAAAGAATGTTACAATTAATCTGAGTGTGTGTGTGTGTGTGTGTGTGTGTGTGTGTGTGTCTGTCTGTCTGTCTGTCTGTAAAATTTATTTTGTTTATATTCATCATTATATATTTTTGCTTTTATTTCTATGGAACAGGGTCTGAGAAATGAAATTGTTTAATTAAAGTTTATGCGAACTCTTAATTTTTTTTTTATTTTTTTTAATGTTTTTATTTCTAGGAGAGAGAGAGACAGCGTGAGCAGGGGAGGGCCACAGAGAGGGAGTCACAGACTGAAACAGGCTCCAGGCTCTGAGCTGGCAGTCAGCACAGAGCCCGACGCGGGGCTCGAACCCACGAACCGCGAGATCATGACCTAAAAGAAAGTCGGACGCTTAACCGACT